>JARQWZ010006584.1:0-50746 GCA_033150135.1 Gobio occitaniae
TCACAACAATGATGGCGGCCATTTTGACCAACTCGACGCCTGTATGGGCAAAGAGAAAATTTTCCAAGGCTCTGCTACATCACCCACCTTTCAAATGATGGCAGCTGTACTCATTTTTACGGTCCCGTGTCATCCAGGCATACTCTCGCGACGCGTTTCGAACTTTCCCAAGGTTCTCTTCAGGCGAATTGGGATGACAACTGTCTCTGTTCCCTCTCCAACTCCATAGTGGTAGAGGGCGGGGTGCCCCTCCCACTACTAAATACCTTTCAACACTGTATGGTGCTTCATAAATCGTTTTTTCACTATCAATACATTTGTTTTTAATTTTAAAATTTAATAATCATATATAAACAATCCAGTATGCGGTCAACACGAGGTCCAGTCGTCTCGGCGCGGGCTGTGTTAGGTGAATGAAGATCCAGGATCCGATTCCCGAAGGATTCGGAAACGGTTGTGCACTGTCCTGAGTTGTACTGGCCGCCACGAGTCCACACACATACACACACAGAGAGATATATATCATTATTAAAAAATAAAATAGAGGGCTAAAATTGCCAGAGGGTTAAAATTGCAAGGGTTCAAATCAAGAGGGCTATACCAACAAGGGTTTAATTTTACAAAAAAACGAAGGTTAGGTTTTAGGTAGATGTGGTGAGGGGCATATAACTCACGTCTGTATGGACATGAGGAGACACTCGACGTCACAGGGGACGGAGAAAAAATTATGTGGCTCTTCAACATCACTCACAACAATGATGGCGGCCATTTTGACCAACTCGACGCCTGTATGGGCAAAGAGAAAATTTTCCAAGGCTCTGCTACATCACCCACCTTTCAAATGATGGCAGCTGTACTCATTTTTACGGTCCCGTGTCATCCAGGCATACTCTCGCGACGCGTTTCGAACTTTCCAAGGTTCTCTTCAGGCGAATTGGGATGACAACTGTCTCTGTTCCCTCTCCAACTCCATAGTGGTAGAGGGCGGGGTGCCCCTCCCACTACTAAATACCTTTCAACACTGTATGGTGCTTCATAAATCGTTTTTTCACTATCAATACATTTGTTTTTAATTTTAAAATTTAATAATCATATATAAACAATCCAGTATGCGGTCAACACGAGGTCCAGTCGTCTCGGCGCGGGCTGTGTTAGGTGAATGAAGATCCAGGATCCGATTCCCGAAGGATTCGGAAACGGTTGTGCACTGTCCTGAGTTGTACTGGCCGCCACGAGTCCACACACATACACACACAGAGAGATATATATCATTATTAAAAATAAAATAGAGGGCTAAAATTGCCAGAGGGTTAAAATTGCAAGGGTTCAAATCAAGAGGGCTATACCAACAAGGGTTTAATTTTACAAAAAAACGAAGGTTAGGTTTTAGGTAGATGTGGTGAGGGGCATATAACTCACGTCTGTATGGACATGAGGAGACACTCGACGTCACAGGGGACGGAGAAAAAATTATGTGGCTCTTCAACATCACTCACAACAATGATGGCGGCCATTTTGACCAACTCGACGCCTGTATGGGCAAAGAGAAAATTTTCCAAGGCTCTGCTACATCACCCACCTTTCAAATGATGGCAGCTGTACTCATTTTTACGGTCCCGTGTCATCCAGGCATACTCTCGCGACGCGTTTCGAACTTTCCCAAGGTTCTCTTCAGGCGAATTGGGATGACAACTGTCTCTGTTCCCTCTCCAACTCCATAGTGGTAGAGGGCGGGGTGCCCCTCCCACTACTAAATACCTTTCAACACTGTATGGTGCTTCATAAATCGTTTTTTCACTATCAATACATTTGTTTTTAATTTTAAAATTTAATAATCATATATAAACAATCCAGTATGCGGTCAACACGAGGTCCAGTCGTCTCGGCGCGGGCTGTGTTAGGTGAATGAAGATCCAGGATCCGATTCCCGAAGGATTCGGAAACGGTTGTGCACTGTCCTGAGTTGTACTGGCCGCCACGAGTCCACACACATACACACACAGAGAGATATATATCATTATTAAAAAATAAAATAGAGGGCTAAAATTGCCAGAGGGTTAAAATTGCAAGGGTTCAAATCAAGAGGGCTATACCAACAAGGGTTTAATTTTACAAAAAAACGAAGGTTAGGTTTTAGGTAGATGTGGTGAGGGGCATATAACTCACGTCTGTATGGACATGAGGAGACACTCGACGTCACAGGGGACGGAGAAAAAATTATGTGGCTCTTCAACATCACTCACAACAATGATGGCGGCCATTTTGACCAACTCGACGCCTGTATGGGCAAAGAGAAAATTTTCCAAGGCTCTGCTACATCACCCACCTTTCAAATGATGGCAGCTGTACTCATTTTTACGGTCCCGTGTCATCCAGGCATACTCTCGCGACGCGTTTCGAACTTTCCAAGGTTCTCTTCAGGCGAATTGGGATGACAACTGTCTCTGTTCCCTCTCCAACTCCATAGTGGTAGAGGGCGGGGTGCCCCTCCCACTACTAAATACCTTTCAACACTGTATGGTGCTTCATAAATCGTTTTTTCACTATCAATACATTTGTTTTTAATTTTAAAATTTAATAATCATATATAAACAATCCAGTATGCGGTCAACACGAGGTCCAGTCGTCTCGGCGCGGGCTGTGTTAGGTGAATGAAGATCCAGGATCCGATTCCCGAAGGATTCGGAAACGGTTGTGCACTGTCCTGAGTTGTACTGGCCGCCACGAGTCCACACACATACACACACAGAGAGATATATATCATTATTAAAAAATAAAATAGAGGGCTAAAATTGCCAGAGGGTTAAAATTGCAAGGGTTCAAATCAAGAGGGCTATACCAACAAGGGTTTAATTTTACAAAAAAACGAAGGTTAGGTTTTAGGTAGATGTGGTGAGGGGCATATAACTCACGTCTGTATGGACATGAGGAGACACTCGACGTCACAGGGGACGGAGAAAAAATTATGTGGCTCTTCAACATCACTCACAACAATGATGGCGGCCATTTTGACCAACTCGACGCCTGTATGGGCAAAGAGAAAATTTTCCAAGGCTCTGCTACATCACCCACCTTTCAAATGATGGCAGCTGTACTCATTTTACGGTCCCGTGTCATCCAGGCATACTCTCGCGACGCGTTTCGAACTTTCCCAAGGTTCTCTTCAGGCGAATTGGGATGACAACTGTCTCTGTTCCCTCTCCAACTCCATAGTGGTAGAGGGCGGGGTGCCCCTCCCACTACTAAATACCTTTCAACACTGTATGGTGCTTCATAAATCGTTTTTTCACTATCAATACATTTGTTTTTAATTTTAAAATTTAATAATCATATATAAACAATCCAGTATGCGGTCAACACGAGGTCCAGTCGTCTCGGCGCGGGCTGTGTTAGGTGAATGAAGATCCAGGATCCGATTCCCGAAGGATTCGGAAACGGTTGTGCACTGTCCTGAGTTGTACTGGCCGCCACGAGTCCACACACATACACACACAGAGAGATATATATCATTATTAAAAAATAAAATAGAGGGCTAAAATTGCCAGAGGGTTAAAATTGCAAGGGTTCAAATCAAGAGGGCTATACCAACAAGGGTTTAATTTTACAAAAAAACGAAGGTTAGGTTTTAGGTAGATGTGGTGAGGGGCATATAACTCACGTCTGTATGGACATGAGGAGACACTCGACGTCACAGGGGACGGAGAAAAAATTATGTGGCTCTTCAACATCACTCACAACAATGATGGCGGCCATTTTGACCAACTCGACGCCTGTATGGGCAAAGAGAAAATTTTCCAAGGCTCTGCTACATCACCCACCTTTCAAATGATGGCAGCTGTACTCATTTTTACGGTCCCGTGTCATCCAGGCATACTCTCGCGACGCGTTTCGAACTTTCCCAAGGTTCTCTTCAGGCGAATTGGGATGACAACTGTCTCTGTTCCCTCTCCAACTCCATAGTGGTAGAGGGCGGGGTGCCCCTCCCACTACTAAATACCTTTCAACACTGTATGGTGCTTCATAAATCGTTTTTTCACTATCAATACATTTGTTTTTAATTTTAAAATTTAATAATCATATATAAACAATCCAGTATGCGGTCAACACGAGGTCCAGTCGTCTCGGCGCGGGCTGTGTTAGGTGAATGAAGATCCAGGATCCGATTCCCGAAGGATTCGGAAACGGTTGTGCACTGTCCTGAGTTGTACTGGCCGCCACGAGTCCACACACATACACACACAGAGAGATATATATCATTATTAAAAAATAAAATAGAGGGCTAAAATTGCCAGAGGGTTAAAATTGCAAGGGTTCAAATCAAGAGGGCTATACCAACAAGGGTTTAATTTTACAAAAAAACGAAGGTTAGGTTTTAGGTAGATGTGGTGAGGGGCATATAACTCACGTCTGTATGGACATGAGGAGACACTCGACGTCACAGGGGACGGAGAAAAAATTATGTGGCTCTTCAACATCACTCACAACAATGATGGCGGCCATTTTGACCAACTCGACGCCTGTATGGGCAAAGAGAAAATTTTCCAAGGCTCTGCTACATCACCCACCTTTCAAATGATGGCAGCTGTACTCATTTTTACGGTCCCGTGTCATCCAGGCATACTCTCGCGACGCGTTTCGAACTTTCCCAAGGTTCTCTTCAGGCGAATTGGGATGACAACTGTCTCTGTTCCCTCTCCAACTCCATAGTGGTAGAGGGCGGGGTGCCCCTCCCACTACTAAATACCTTTCAACACTGTATGGTGCTTCATAAATCGTTTTTTCACTATCAATACATTTGTTTTTAATTTTAAAATTTAATAATCATATATAAACAATCCAGTATGCGGTCAACACGAGGTCCAGTCGTCTCGGCGCGGGCTGTGTTAGGTGAATGAAGATCCAGGATCCGATTCCCGAAGGATTCGGAAACGGTTGTGCACTGTCCTGAGTTGTACTGGCCGCCACGAGTCCACACACATACACACACAGAGAGATATATATCATTATTAAAAAATAAAATAGAGGGCTAAAATTGCCAGAGGGTTAAAATTGCAAGGGTTCAAATCAAGAGGGCTATACCAACAAGGGTTTAATTTTACAAAAAAACGAAGGTTAGGTTTTAGGTAGATGTGGTGAGGGGCATATAACTCACGTCTGTATGGACATGAGGAGACACTCGACGTCACAGGGGACGGAGAAAAAATTATGTGGCTCTTCAACATCACTCACAACAATGATGGCGGCCATTTTGACCAACTCGACGCCTGTATGGGCAAAGAGAAAATTTTCCAAGGCTCTGCTACATCACCCACCTTTCAAATGATGGCAGCTGTACTCATTTTTACGGTCCCGTGTCATCCAGGCATACTCTCGCGACGCGTTTCGAACTTTCCCAAGGTTCTCTTCAGGCGAATTGGGATGACAACTGTCTCTGTTCCCTCTCCAACTCCATAGTGGTAGAGGGCGGGGTGCCCCTCCCACTACTAAATACCTTTCAACACTGTATGGTGCTTCATAAATCGTTTTTTCACTATCAATACATTTGTTTTTAATTTTAAAATTTAATAATCATATATAAACAATCCAGTATGCGGTCAACACGAGGTCCAGTCGTCTCGGCGCGGGCTGTGTTAGGTGAATGAAGATCCAGGATCCGATTCCCGAAGGATTCGGAAACGGTTGTGCACTGTCCTGAGTTGTACTGGCCGCCACGAGTCCACACACATACACACACAGAGAGATATATATCATTATTAAAAAATAAAATAGAGGGCTAAAATTGCCAGAGGGTTAAAATTGCAAGGGTTCAAATCAAGAGGGCTATACCAACAAGGGTTTAATTTTACAAAAAAACGAAGGTTAGGTTTTAGGTAGATGTGGTGAGGGGCATATAACTCACGTCTGTATGGACATGAGGAGACACTCGACGTCACAGGGGACGGAGAAAAAATTATGTGGCTCTTCAACATCACTCACAACAATGATGGCGGCCATTTTGACCAACTCGACGCCTGTATGGGCAAAGAGAAAATTTTCCAAGGCTCTGCTACATCACCCACCTTTCAAATGATGGCAGCTGTACTCATTTTTACGGTCCCGTGTCATCCAGGCATACTCTCGCGACGCGTTTCGAACTTTCCCAAGGTTCTCTTCAGGCGAATTGGGATGACAACTGTCTCTGTTCCCTCTCCAACTCCATAGTGGTAGAGGGCGGGGTGCCCCTCCCACTACTAAATACCTTTCAACACTGTATGGTGCTTCATAAATCGTTTTTTCACTATCAATACATTTGTTTTTAATTTTAAAATTTAATAATCATATATAAACAATCCAGTATGCGGTCAACACGAGGTCCAGTCGTCTCGGCGCGGGCTGTGTTAGGTGAATGAAGATCCAGGATCCGATTCCCGAAGGATTCGGAAACGGTTGTGCACTGTCCTGAGTTGTACTGGCCGCCACGAGTCCACACACATACACACACAGAGAGATATATATCATTATTAAAAAATAAAATAGAGGGCTAAAATTGCCAGAGGGTTAAAATTGCAAGGGTTCAAATCAAGAGGGCTATACCAACAAGGGTTTAATTTTACAAAAAAACGAAGGTTAGGTTTTAGGTAGATGTGGTGAGGGGCATATAACTCACGTCTGTATGGACATGAGGAGACACTCGACGTCACAGGGGACGGAGAAAAAATTATGTGGCTCTTCAACATCACTCACAACAATGATGGCGGCCATTTTGACCAACTCGACGCCTGTATGGGCAAAGAGAAAATTTTCCAAGGCTCTGCTACATCACCCACCTTTCAAATGATGGCAGCTGTACTCATTTTTACGGTCCCGTGTCATCCAGGCATACTCTCGCGACGCGTTTCGAACTTTCCCAAGGTTCTCTTCAGGCGAATTGGGATGACAACTGTCTCTGTTCCCTCTCCAACTCCATAGTGGTAGAGGGCGGGGTGCCCCTCCCACTACTAAATACCTTTCAACACTGTATGGTGCTTCATAAATCGTTTTTTCACTATCAATACATTTGTTTTTAATTTTAAAATTTAATAATCATATATAAACAATCCAGTATGCGGTCAACACGAGGTCCAGTCGTCTCGGCGCGGGCTGTGTTAGGTGAATGAAGATCCAGGATCCGATTCCCGAAGGATTCGGAAACGGTTGTGCACTGTCCTGAGTTGTACTGGCCGCCACGAGTCCACACACATACACACACAGAGAGATATATATCATTATTAAAAAATAAAATAGAGGGCTAAAATTGCCAGAGGGTTAAAATTGCAAGGGTTCAAATCAAGAGGGCTATACCAACAAGGGTTTAATTTTACAAAAAAACGAAGGTTAGGTTTTAGGTAGATGTGGTGAGGGGCATATAACTCACGTCTGTATGGACATGAGGAGACACTCGACGTCACAGGGGACGGAGAAAAAATTATGTGGCTCTTCAACATCACTCACAACAATGATGGCGGCCATTTTGACCAACTCGACGCCTGTATGGGCAAAGAGAAAATTTTCCAAGGCTCTGCTACATCACCCACCTTTCAAATGATGGCAGCTGTACTCATTTTTACGGTCCCGTGTCATCCAGGCATACTCTCGCGACGCGTTTCGAACTTTCCCAAGGTTCTCTTCAGGCGAATTGGGATGACAACTGTCTCTGTTCCCTCTCCAACTCCATAGTGGTAGAGGGCGGGGTGCCCCTCCCACTACTAAATACCTTTCAACACTGTATGGTGCTTCATAAATCGTTTTTTCACTATCAATACATTTGTTTTTAATTTTAAAATTTAATAATCATATATAAACAATCCAGTATGCGGTCAACACGAGGTCCAGTCGTCTCGGCGCGGGCTGTGTTAGGTGAATGAAGATCCAGGATCCGATTCCCGAAGGATTCGGAAACGGTTGTGCACTGTCCTGAGTTGTACTGGCCGCCACGAGTCCACACACATACACACACAGAGAGATATATATCATTATTAAAAAATAAAATAGAGGGCTAAAATTGCCAGAGGGTTAAAATTGCAAGGGTTCAAATCAAGAGGGCTATACCAACAAGGGTTTAATTTTACAAAAAAACGAAGGTTAGGTTTTAGGTAGATGTGGTGAGGGGCATATAACTCACGTCTGTATGGACATGAGGAGACACTCGACGTCACAGGGGACGGAGAAAAAATTATGTGGCTCTTCAACATCACTCACAACAATGATGGCGGCCATTTTGACCAACTCGACGCCTGTATGGGCAAAGAGAAAATTTTCCAAGGCTCTGCTACATCACCCACCTTTCAAATGATGGCAGCTGTACTCATTTTTACGGTCCCGTGTCATCCAGGCATACTCTCGCGACGCGTTTCGAACTTTCCCAAGGTTCTCTTCAGGCGAATTGGGATGACAACTGTCTCTGTTCCCTCTCCAACTCCATAGTGGTAGAGGGCGGGGTGCCCCTCCCACTACTAAATACCTTTCAACACTGTATGGTGCTTCATAAATCGTTTTTTCACTATCAATACATTTGTTTTTAATTTTAAAATTTAATAATCATATATAAACAATCCAGTATGCGGTCAACACGAGGTCCAGTCGTCTCGGCGCGGGCTGTGTTAGGTGAATGAAGATCCAGGATCCGATTCCCGAAGGATTCGGAAACGGTTGTGCACTGTCCTGAGTTGTACTGGCCGCCACGAGTCCACACACATACACACACAGAGAGATATATATCATTATTAAAAAATAAAATAGAGGGCTAAAATTGCCAGAGGGTTAAAATTGCAAGGGTTCAAATCAAGAGGGCTATACCAACAAGGGTTTAATTTTACAAAAAAACGAAGGTTAGGTTTTAGGTAGATGTGGTGAGGGGCATATAACTCACGTCTGTATGGACATGAGGAGACACTCGACGTCACAGGGGACGGAGAAAAAATTATGTGGCTCTTCAACATCACTCACAACAATGATGGCGGCCATTTTGACCAACTCGACGCCTGTATGGGCAAAGAGAAAATTTTCCAAGGCTCTGCTACATCACCCACCTTTCAAATGATGGCAGCTGTACTCATTTTTACGGTCCCGTGTCATCCAGGCATACTCTCGCGACGCGTTTCGAACTTTCCCAAGGTTCTCTTCAGGCGAATTGGGATGACAACTGTCTCTGTTCCCTCTCCAACTCCATAGTGGTAGAGGGCGGGGTGCCCCTCCCACTACTAAATACCTTTCAACACTGTATGGTGCTTCATAAATCGTTTTTTCACTATCAATACATTTGTTTTTAATTTTAAAATTTAATAATCATATATAAACAATCCAGTATGCGGTCAACACGAGGTCCAGTCGTCTCGGCGCGGGCTGTGTTAGGTGAATGAAGATCCAGGATCCGATTCCCGAAGGATTCGGAAACGGTTGTGCACTGTCCTGAGTTGTACTGGCCGCCACGAGTCCACACACATACACACACAGAGAGATATATATCATTATTAAAAAATAAAATAGAGGGCTAAAATTGCCAGAGGGTTAAAATTGCAAGGGTTCAAATCAAGAGGGCTATACCAACAAGGGTTTAATTTTACAAAAAAACGAAGGTTAGGTTTTAGGTAGATGTGGTGAGGGGCATATAACTCACGTCTGTATGGACATGAGGAGACACTCGACGTCACAGGGGACGGAGAAAAAATTATGTGGCTCTTCAACATCACTCACAACAATGATGGCGGCCATTTTGACCAACTCGACGCCTGTATGGGCAAAGAGAAAATTTTCCAAGGCTCTGCTACATCACCCACCTTTCAAATGATGGCAGCTGTACTCATTTTTACGGTCCCGTGTCATCCAGGCATACTCTCGCGACGCGTTTCGAACTTTCCCAAGGTTCTCTTCAGGCGAATTGGGATGACAACTGTCTCTGTTCCCTCTCCAACTCCATAGTGGTAGAGGGCGGGGTGCCCCTCCCACTACTAAATACCTTTCAACACTGTATGGTGCTTCATAAATCGTTTTTTCACTATCAATACATTTGTTTTTAATTTTAAAATTTAATAATCATATATAAACAATCCAGTATGCGGTCAACACGAGGTCCAGTCGTCTCGGCGCGGGCTGTGTTAGGTGAATGAAGATCCAGGATCCGATTCCCGAAGGATTCGGAAACGGTTGTGCACTGTCCTGAGTTGTACTGGCCGCCACGAGTCCACACACATACACACACAGAGAGATATATATCATTATTAAAAAATAAAATAGAGGGCTAAAATTGCCAGAGGGTTAAAATTGCAAGGGTTCAAATCAAGAGGGCTATACCAACAAGGGTTTAATTTTACAAAAAAACGAAGGTTAGGTTTTAGGTAGATGTGGTGAGGGGCATATAACTCACGTCTGTATGGACATGAGGAGACACTCGACGTCACAGGGGACGGAGAAAAAATTATGTGGCTCTTCAACATCACTCACAACAATGATGGCGGCCATTTTGACCAACTCGACGCCTGTATGGGCAAAGAGAAAATTTTCCAAGGCTCTGCTACATCACCCACCTTTCAAATGATGGCAGCTGTACTCATTTTTACGGTCCCGTGTCATCCAGGCATACTCTCGCGACGCGTTTCGAACTTTCCCAAGGTTCTCTTCAGGCGAATTGGGATGACAACTGTCTCTGTTCCCTCTCCAACTCCATAGTGGTAGAGGGCGGGGTGCCCCTCCCACTACTAAATACCTTTCAACACTGTATGGTGCTTCATAAATCGTTTTTTCACTATCAATACATTTGTTTTTAATTTTAAAATTTAATAATCATATATAAACAATCCAGTATGCGGTCAACACGAGGTCCAGTCGTCTCGGCGCGGGCTGTGTTAGGTGAATGAAGATCCAGGATCCGATTCCCGAAGGATTCGGAAACGGTTGTGCACTGTCCTGAGTTGTACTGGCCGCCACGAGTCCACACACATACACACACAGAGAGATATATATCATTATTAAAAAATAAAATAGAGGGCTAAAATTGCCAGAGGGTTAAAATTGCAAGGGTTCAAATCAAGAGGGCTATACCAACAAGGGTTTAATTTTACAAAAAAACGAAGGTTAGGTTTTAGGTAGATGTGGTGAGGGGCATATAACTCACGTCTGTATGGACATGAGGAGACACTCGACGTCACAGGGGACGGAGAAAAAATTATGTGGCTCTTCAACATCACTCACAACAATGATGGCGGCCATTTTGACCAACTCGACGCCTGTATGGGCAAAGAGAAAATTTTCCAAGGCTCTGCTACATCACCCACCTTTCAAATGATGGCAGCTGTACTCATTTTTACGGTCCCGTGTCATCCAGGCATACTCTCGCGACGCGTTTCGAACTTTCCCAAGGTTCTCTTCAGGCGAATTGGGATGACAACTGTCTCTGTTCCCTCTCCAACTCCATAGTGGTAGAGGGCGGGGTGCCCCTCCCACTACTAAATACCTTTCAACACTGTATGGTGCTTCATAAATCGTTTTTTCACTATCAATACATTTGTTTTTAATTTTAAAATTTAATAATCATATATAAACAATCCAGTATGCGGTCAACACGAGGTCCAGTCGTCTCGGCGCGGGCTGTGTTAGGTGAATGAAGATCCAGGATCCGATTCCCGAAGGATTCGGAAACGGTTGTGCACTGTCCTGAGTTGTACTGGCCGCCACGAGTCCACACACATACACACACAGAGAGATATATATCATTATTAAAAAATAAAATAGAGGGCTAAAATTGCCAGAGGGTTAAAATTGCAAGGGTTCAAATCAAGAGGGCTATACCAACAAGGGTTTAATTTTACAAAAAAACGAAGGTTAGGTTTTAGGTAGATGTGGTGAGGGGCATATAACTCACGTCTGTATGGACATGAGGAGACACTCGACGTCACAGGGGACGGAGAAAAAATTATGTGGCTCTTCAACATCACTCACAACAATGATGGCGGCCATTTTGACCAACTCGACGCCTGTATGGGCAAAGAGAAAATTTTCCAAGGCTCTGCTACATCACCCACCTTTCAAATGATGGCAGCTGTACTCATTTTTACGGTCCCGTGTCATCCAGGCATACTCTCGCGACGCGTTTCGAACTTTCCCAAGGTTCTCTTCAGGCGAATTGGGATGACAACTGTCTCTGTTCCCTCTCCAACTCCATAGTGGTAGAGGGCGGGGTGCCCCTCCCACTACTAAATACCTTTCAACACTGTATGGTGCTTCATAAATCGTTTTTTCACTATCAATACATTTGTTTTTAATTTTAAAATTTAATAATCATATATAAACAATCCAGTATGCGGTCAACACGAGGTCCAGTCGTCTCGGCGCGGGCTGTGTTAGGTGAATGAAGATCCAGGATCCGATTCCCGAAGGATTCGGAAACGGTTGTGCACTGTCCTGAGTTGTACTGGCCGCCACGAGTCCACACACATACACACACAGAGAGATATATATCATTATTAAAAAATAAAATAGAGGGCTAAAATTGCCAGAGGGTTAAAATTGCAAGGGTTCAAATCAAGAGGGCTATACCAACAAGGGTTTAATTTTACAAAAAAACGAAGGTTAGGTTTTAGGTAGATGTGGTGAGGGGCATATAACTCACGTCTGTATGGACATGAGGAGACACTCGACGTCACAGGGGACGGAGAAAAAATTATGTGGCTCTTCAACATCACTCACAACAATGATGGCGGCCATTTTGACCAACTCGACGCCTGTATGGGCAAAGAGAAAATTTTCCAAGGCTCTGCTACATCACCCACCTTTCAAATGATGGCAGCTGTACTCATTTTTACGGTCCCGTGTCATCCAGGCATACTCTCGCGACGCGTTTCGAACTTTCCCAAGGTTCTCTTCAGGCGAATTGGGATGACAACTGTCTCTGTTCCCTCTCCAACTCCATAGTGGTAGAGGGCGGGGTGCCCCTCCCACTACTAAATACCTTTCAACACTGTATGGTGCTTCATAAATCGTTTTTTCACTATCAATACATTTGTTTTTAATTTTAAAATTTAATAATCATATATAAACAATCCAGTATGCGGTCAACACGAGGTCCAGTCGTCTCGGCGCGGGCTGTGTTAGGTGAATGAAGATCCAGGATCCGATTCCCGAAGGATTCGGAAACGGTTGTGCACTGTCCTGAGTTGTACTGGCCGCCACGAGTCCACACACATACACACACAGAGAGATATATATCATTATTAAAAAATAAAATAGAGGGCTAAAATTGCCAGAGGGTTAAAATTGCAAGGGTTCAAATCAAGAGGGCTATACCAACAAGGGTTTAATTTTACAAAAAAACGAAGGTTAGGTTTTAGGTAGATGTGGTGAGGGGCATATAACTCACGTCTGTATGGACATGAGGAGACACTCGACGTCACAGGGGACGGAGAAAAAATTATGTGGCTCTTCAACATCACTCACAACAATGATGGCGGCCATTTTGACCAACTCGACGCCTGTATGGGCAAAGAGAAAATTTTCCAAGGCTCTGCTACATCACCCACCTTTCAAATGATGGCAGCTGTACTCATTTTTACGGTCCCGTGTCATCCAGGCATACTCTCGCGACGCGTTTCGAACTTTCCCAAGGTTCTCTTCAGGCGAATTGGGATGACAACTGTCTCTGTTCCCTCTCCAACTCCATAGTGGTAGAGGGCGGGGTGCCCCTCCCACTACTAAATACCTTTCAACACTGTATGGTGCTTCATAAATCGTTTTTTCACTATCAATACATTTGTTTTTAATTTTAAAATTTAATAATCATATATAAACAATCCAGTATGCGGTCAACACGAGGTCCAGTCGTCTCGGCGCGGGCTGTGTTAGGTGAATGAAGATCCAGGATCCGATTCCCGAAGGATTCGGAAACGGTTGTGCACTGTCCTGAGTTGTACTGGCCGCCACGAGTCCACACACATACACACACAGAGAGATATATATCATTATTAAAAAATAAAATAGAGGGCTAAAATTGCCAGAGGGTTAAAATTGCAAGGGTTCAAATCAAGAGGGCTATACCAACAAGGGTTTAATTTTACAAAAAAACGAAGGTTAGGTTTTAGGTAGATGTGGTGAGGGGCATATAACTCACGTCTGTATGGACATGAGGAGACACTCGACGTCACAGGGGACGGAGAAAAAATTATGTGGCTCTTCAACATCACTCACAACAATGATGGCGGCCATTTTGACCAACTCGACGCCTGTATGGGCAAAGAGAAAATTTTCCAAGGCTCTGCTACATCACCCACCTTTCAAATGATGGCAGCTGTACTCATTTTTACGGTCCCGTGTCATCCAGGCATACTCTCGCGACGCGTTTCGAACTTTCCCAAGGTTCTCTTCAGGCGAATTGGGATGACAACTGTCTCTGTTCCCTCTCCAACTCCATAGTGGTAGAGGGCGGGGTGCCCCTCCCACTACTAAATACCTTTCAACACTGTATGGTGCTTCATAAATCGTTTTTTCACTATCAATACATTTGTTTTTAATTTTAAAATTTAATAATCATATATAAACAATCCAGTATGCGGTCAACACGAGGTCCAGTCGTCTCGGCGCGGGCTGTGTTAGGTGAATGAAGATCCAGGATCCGATTCCCGAAGGATTCGGAAACGGTTGTGCACTGTCCTGAGTTGTACTGGCCGCCACGAGTCCACACACATACACACACAGAGAGATATATATCATTATTAAAAAATAAAATAGAGGGCTAAAATTGCCAGAGGGTTAAAATTGCAAGGGTTCAAATCAAGAGGGCTATACCAACAAGGGTTTAATTTTACAAAAAAACGAAGGTTAGGTTTTAGGTAGATGTGGTGAGGGGCATATAACTCACGTCTGTATGGACATGAGGAGACACTCGACGTCACAGGGGACGGAGAAAAAATTATGTGGCTCTTCAACATCACTCACAACAATGATGGCGGCCATTTTGACCAACTCGACGCCTGTATGGGCAAAGAGAAAATTTTCCAAGGCTCTGCTACATCACCCACCTTTCAAATGATGGCAGCTGTACTCATTTTTACGGTCCCGTGTCATCCAGGCATACTCTCGCGACGCGTTTCGAACTTTCCCAAGGTTCTCTTCAGGCGAATTGGGATGACAACTGTCTCTGTTCCCTCTCCAACTCCATAGTGGTAGAGGGCGGGGTGCCCCTCCCACTACTAAATACCTTTCAACACTGTATGGTGCTTCATAAATCGTTTTTTCACTATCAATACATTTGTTTTTAATTTTAAAATTTAATAATCATATATAAACAATCCAGTATGCGGTCAACACGAGGTCCAGTCGTCTCGGCGCGGGCTGTGTTAGGTGAATGAAGATCCAGGATCCGATTCCCGAAGGATTCGGAAACGGTTGTGCACTGTCCTGAGTTGTACTGGCCGCCACGAGTCCACACACATACACACACAGAGAGATATATATCATTATTAAAAAATAAAATAGAGGGCTAAAATTGCCAGAGGGTTAAAATTGCAAGGGTTCAAATCAAGAGGGCTATACCAACAAGGGTTTAATTTTACAAAAAAACGAAGGTTAGGTTTTAGGTAGATGTGGTGAGGGGCATATAACTCACGTCTGTATGGACATGAGGAGACACTCGACGTCACAGGGGACGGAGAAAAAATTATGTGGCTCTTCAACATCACTCACAACAATGATGGCGGCCATTTTGACCAACTCGACGCCTGTATGGGCAAAGAGAAAATTTTCCAAGGCTCTGCTACATCACCCACCTTTCAAATGATGGCAGCTGTACTCATTTTTACGGTCCCGTGTCATCCAGGCATACTCTCGCGACGCGTTTCGAACTTTCCCAAGGTTCTCTTCAGGCGAATTGGGATGACAACTGTCTCTGTTCCCTCTCCAACTCCATAGTGGTAGAGGGCGGGGTGCCCCTCCCACTACTAAATACCTTTCAACACTGTATGGTGCTTCATAAATCGTTTTTTCACTATCAATACATTTGTTTTTAATTTTAAAATTTAATAATCATATATAAACAATCCAGTATGCGGTCAACACGAGGTCCAGTCGTCTCGGCGCGGGCTGTGTTAGGTGAATGAAGATCCAGGATCCGATTCCCGAAGGATTCGGAAACGGTTGTGCACTGTCCTGAGTTGTACTGGCCGCCACGAGTCCACACACATACACACACAGAGAGATATATATCATTATTAAAAAATAAAATAGAGGGCTAAAATTGCCAGAGGGTTAAAATTGCAAGGGTTCAAATCAAGAGGGCTATACCAACAAGGGTTTAATTTTACAAAAAAACGAAGGTTAGGTTTTAGGTAGATGTGGTGAGGGGCATATAACTCACGTCTGTATGGACATGAGGAGACACTCGACGTCACAGGGGACGGAGAAAAAATTATGTGGCTCTTCAACATCACTCACAACAATGATGGCGGCCATTTTGACCAACTCGACGCCTGTATGGGCAAAGAGAAAATTTTCCAAGGCTCTGCTACATCACCCACCTTTCAAATGATGGCAGCTGTACTCATTTTTACGGTCCCGTGTCATCCAGGCATACTCTCGCGACGCGTTTCGAACTTTCCCAAGGTTCTCTTCAGGCGAATTGGGATGACAACTGTCTCTGTTCCCTCTCCAACTCCATAGTGGTAGAGGGCGGGGTGCCCCTCCCACTACTAAATACCTTTCAACACTGTATGGTGCTTCATAAATCGTTTTTTCACTATCAATACATTTGTTTTTAATTTTAAAATTTAATAATCATATATAAACAATCCAGTATGCGGTCAACACGAGGTCCAGTCGTCTCGGCGCGGGCTGTGTTAGGTGAATGAAGATCCAGGATCCGATTCCCGAAGGATTCGGAAACGGTTGTGCACTGTCCTGAGTTGTACTGGCCGCCACGAGTCCACACACATACACACACAGAGAGATATATATCATTATTAAAAAATAAAATAGAGGGCTAAAATTGCCAGAGGGTTAAAATTGCAAGGGTTCAAATCAAGAGGGCTATACCAACAAGGGTTTAATTTTACAAAAAAACGAAGGTTAGGTTTTAGGTAGATGTGGTGAGGGGCATATAACTCACGTCTGTATGGACATGAGGAGACACTCGACGTCACAGGGGACGGAGAAAAAATTATGTGGCTCTTCAACATCACTCACAACAATGATGGCGGCCATTTTGACCAACTCGACGCCTGTATGGGCAAAGAGAAAATTTTCCAAGGCTCTGCTACATCACCCACCTTTCAAATGATGGCAGCTGTACTCATTTTTACGGTCCCGTGTCATCCAGGCATACTCTCGCGACGCGTTTCGAACTTTCCCAAGGTTCTCTTCAGGCGAATTGGGATGACAACTGTCTCTGTTCCCTCTCCAACTCCATAGTGGTAGAGGGCGGGGTGCCCCTCCCACTACTAAATACCTTTCAACACTGTATGGTGCTTCATAAATCGTTTTTTCACTATCAATACATTTGTTTTTAATTTTAAAATTTAATAATCATATATAAACAATCCAGTATGCGGTCAACACGAGGTCCAGTCGTCTCGGCGCGGGCTGTGTTAGGTGAATGAAGATCCAGGATCCGATTCCCGAAGGATTCGGAAACGGTTGTGCACTGTCCTGAGTTGTACTGGCCGCCACGAGTCCACACACATACACACACAGAGAGATATATATCATTATTAAAAAATAAAATAGAGGGCTAAAATTGCCAGAGGGTTAAAATTGCAAGGGTTCAAATCAAGAGGGCTATACCAACAAGGGTTTAATTTTACAAAAAAACGAAGGTTAGGTTTTAGGTAGATGTGGTGAGGGGCATATAACTCACGTCTGTATGGACATGAGGAGACACTCGACGTCACAGGGGACGGAGAAAAAATTATGTGGCTCTTCAACATCACTCACAACAATGATGGCGGCCATTTTGACCAACTCGACGCCTGTATGGGCAAAGAGAAAATTTTCCAAGGCTCTGCTACATCACCCACCTTTCAAATGATGGCAGCTGTACTCATTTTTACGGTCCCGTGTCATCCAGGCATACTCTCGCGACGCGTTTCGAACTTTCCCAAGGTTCTCTTCAGGCGAATTGGGATGACAACTGTCTCTGTTCCCTCTCCAACTCCATAGTGGTAGAGGGCGGGGTGCCCCTCCCACTACTAAATACCTTTCAACACTGTATGGTGCTTCATAAATCGTTTTTTCACTATCAATACATTTGTTTTTAATTTTAAAATTTAATAATCATATATAAACAATCCAGTATGCGGTCAACACGAGGTCCAGTCGTCTCGGCGCGGGCTGTGTTAGGTGAATGAAGATCCAGGATCCGATTCCCGAAGGATTCGGAAACGGTTGTGCACTGTCCTGAGTTGTACTGGCCGCCACGAGTCCACACACATACACACACAGAGAGATATATATCATTATTAAAAAATAAAATAGAGGGCTAAAATTGCCAGAGGGTTAAAATTGCAAGGGTTCAAATCAAGAGGGCTATACCAACAAGGGTTTAATTTTACAAAAAAACGAAGGTTAGGTTTTAGGTAGATGTGGTGAGGGGCATATAACTCACGTCTGTATGGACATGAGGAGACACTCGACGTCACAGGGGACGGAGAAAAAATTATGTGGCTCTTCAACATCACTCACAACAATGATGGCGGCCATTTTGACCAACTCGACGCCTGTATGGGCAAAGAGAAAATTTTCCAAGGCTCTGCTACATCACCCACCTTTCAAATGATGGCAGCTGTACTCATTTTTACGGTCCCGTGTCATCCAGGCATACTCTCGCGAC
Source organism: Gobio occitaniae (assembly GCA_033150135.1). Classification (NCBI taxonomy): domain Eukaryota; kingdom Metazoa; phylum Chordata; class Actinopteri; order Cypriniformes; family Gobionidae; genus Gobio; species Gobio occitaniae. The sequence continues at coordinate 18,824 of JARQWZ010006584.1, forward strand.
GCGTTTCGAACTTTCCCAAGGTTCTCTTCAGGCGAATTGGGATGACAACTGTCTCTGTTCCCTCTCCAACTCCATAGTGGTAGAGGGCGGGGTGCCCCTCCCACTACTAAATACCTTTCAACACTGTATGGTGCTTCATAAATCGTTTTTTCACTATCAATACATTTGTTTTTAATTTTAAAATTTAATAATCATATATAAACAATCCAGTATGCGGTCAACACGAGGTCCAGTCGTCTCGGCGCGGGCTGTGTTAGGTGAATGAAGATCCAGGATCCGATTCCCGAAGGATTCGGAAACGGTTGTGCACTGTCCTGAGTTGTACTGGCCGCCACGAGTCCACACACATACACACACAGAGAGATATATATCATTATTAAAAAATAAAATAGAGGGCTAAAATTGCCAGAGGGTTAAAATTGCAAGGGTTCAAATCAAGAGGGCTATACCAACAAGGGTTTAATTTTACAAAAAAACGAAGGTTAGGTTTTAGGTAGATGTGGTGAGGGGCATATAACTCACGTCTGTATGGACATGAGGAGACACTCGACGTCACAGGGGACGGAGAAAAAATTATGTGGCTCTTCAACATCACTCACAACAATGATGGCGGCCATTTTGACCAACTCGACGCCTGTATGGGCAAAGAGAAAATTTTCCAAGGCTCTGCTACATCACCCACCTTTCAAATGATGGCAGCTGTACTCATTTTTACGGTCCCGTGTCATCCAGGCATACTCTCGCGACGCGTTTCGAACTTTCCCAAGGTTCTCTTCAGGCGAATTGGGATGACAACTGTCTCTGTTCCCTCTCCAACTCCATAGTGGTAGAGGGCGGGGTGCCCCTCCCACTACTAAATACCTTTCAACACTGTATGGTGCTTCATAAATCGTTTTTTCACTATCAATACATTTGTTTTTAATTTTAAAATTTAATAATCATATATAAACAATCCAGTATGCGGTCAACACGAGGTCCAGTCGTCTCGGCGCGGGCTGTGTTAGGTGAATGAAGATCCAGGATCCGATTCCCGAAGGATTCGGAAACGGTTGTGCACTGTCCTGAGTTGTACTGGCCGCCACGAGTCCACACACATACACACACAGAGAGATATATATCATTATTAAAAAATAAAATAGAGGGCTAAAATTGCCAGAGGGTTAAAATTGCAAGGGTTCAAATCAAGAGGGCTATACCAACAAGGGTTTAATTTTACAAAAAAACGAAGGTTAGGTTTTAGGTAGATGTGGTGAGGGGCATATAACTCACGTCTGTATGGACATGAGGAGACACTCGACGTCACAGGGGACGGAGAAAAAATTATGTGGCTCTTCAACATCACTCACAACAATGATGGCGGCCATTTTGACCAACTCGACGCCTGTATGGGCAAAGAGAAAATTTTCCAAGGCTCTGCTACATCACCCACCTTTCAAATGATGGCAGCTGTACTCATTTTTACGGTCCCGTGTCATCCAGGCATACTCTCGCGACGCGTTTCGAACTTTCCCAAGGTTCTCTTCAGGCGAATTGGGATGACAACTGTCTCTGTTCCCTCTCCAACTCCATAGTGGTAGAGGGCGGGGTGCCCCTCCCACTACTAAATACCTTTCAACACTGTATGGTGCTTCATAAATCGTTTTTTCACTATCAATACATTTGTTTTTAATTTTAAAATTTAATAATCATATATAAACAATCCAGTATGCGGTCAACACGAGGTCCAGTCGTCTCGGCGCGGGCTGTGTTAGGTGAATGAAGATCCAGGATCCGATTCCCGAAGGATTCGGAAACGGTTGTGCACTGTCCTGAGTTGTACTGGCCGCCACGAGTCCACACACATACACACACAGAGAGATATATATCATTATTAAAAAATAAAATAGAGGGCTAAAATTGCCAGAGGGTTAAAATTGCAAGGGTTCAAATCAAGAGGGCTATACCAACAAGGGTTTAATTTTACAAAAAAACGAAGGTTAGGTTTTAGGTAGATGTGGTGAGGGGCATATAACTCACGTCTGTATGGACATGAGGAGACACTCGACGTCACAGGGGACGGAGAAAAAATTATGTGGCTCTTCAACATCACTCACAACAATGATGGCGGCCATTTTGACCAACTCGACGCCTGTATGGGCAAAGAGAAAATTTTCCAAGGCTCTGCTACATCACCCACCTTTCAAATGATGGCAGCTGTACTCATTTTTACGGTCCCGTGTCATCCAGGCATACTCTCGCGACGCGTTTCGAACTTTCCCAAGGTTCTCTTCAGGCGAATTGGGATGACAACTGTCTCTGTTCCCTCTCCAACTCCATAGTGGTAGAGGGCGGGGTGCCCCTCCCACTACTAAATACCTTTCAACACTGTATGGTGCTTCATAAATCGTTTTTTCACTATCAATACATTTGTTTTTAATTTTAAAATTTAATAATCATATATAAACAATCCAGTATGCGGTCAACACGAGGTCCAGTCGTCTCGGCGCGGGCTGTGTTAGGTGAATGAAGATCCAGGATCCGATTCCCGAAGGATTCGGAAACGGTTGTGCACTGTCCTGAGTTGTACTGGCCGCCACGAGTCCACACACATACACACACAGAGAGATATATATCATTATTAAAAAATAAAATAGAGGGCTAAAATTGCCAGAGGGTTAAAATTGCAAGGGTTCAAATCAAGAGGGCTATACCAACAAGGGTTTAATTTTACAAAAAAACGAAGGTTAGGTTTTAGGTAGATGTGGTGAGGGGCATATAACTCACGTCTGTATGGACATGAGGAGACACTCGACGTCACAGGGGACGGAGAAAAAATTATGTGGCTCTTCAACATCACTCACAACAATGATGGCGGCCATTTTGACCAACTCGACGCCTGTATGGGCAAAGAGAAAATTTTCCAAGGCTCTGCTACATCACCCACCTTTCAAATGATGGCAGCTGTACTCATTTTTACGGTCCCGTGTCATCCAGGCATACTCTCGCGACGCGTTTCGAACTTTCCCAAGGTTCTCTTCAGGCGAATTGGGATGACAACTGTCTCTGTTCCCTCTCCAACTCCATAGTGGTAGAGGGCGGGGTGCCCCTCCCACTACTAAATACCTTTCAACACTGTATGGTGCTTCATAAATCGTTTTTTCACTATCAATACATTTGTTTTTAATTTTAAAATTTAATAATCATATATAAACAATCCAGTATGCGGTCAACACGAGGTCCAGTCGTCTCGGCGCGGGCTGTGTTAGGTGAATGAAGATCCAGGATCCGATTCCCGAAGGATTCGGAAACGGTTGTGCACTGTCCTGAGTTGTACTGGCCGCCACGAGTCCACACACATACACACACAGAGAGATATATATCATTATTAAAAAATAAAATAGAGGGCTAAAATTGCCAGAGGGTTAAAATTGCAAGGGTTCAAATCAAGAGGGCTATACCAACAAGGGTTTAATTTTACAAAAAAACGAAGGTTAGGTTTTAGGTAGATGTGGTGAGGGGCATATAACTCACGTCTGTATGGACATGAGGAGACACTCGACGTCACAGGGGACGGAGAAAAAATTATGTGGCTCTTCAACATCACTCACAACAATGATGGCGGCCATTTTGACCAACTCGACGCCTGTATGGGCAAAGAGAAAATTTTCCAAGGCTCTGCTACATCACCCACCTTTCAAATGATGGCAGCTGTACTCATTTTTACGGTCCCGTGTCATCCAGGCATACTCTCGCGACGCGTTTCGAACTTTCCCAAGGTTCTCTTCAGGCGAATTGGGATGACAACTGTCTCTGTTCCCTCTCCAACTCCATAGTGGTAGAGGGCGGGGTGCCCCTCCCACTACTAAATACCTTTCAACACTGTATGGTGCTTCATAAATCGTTTTTTCACTATCAATACATTTGTTTTTAATTTTAAAATTTAATAATCATATATAAACAATCCAGTATGCGGTCAACACGAGGTCCAGTCGTCTCGGCGCGGGCTGTGTTAGGTGAATGAAGATCCAGGATCCGATTCCCGAAGGATTCGGAAACGGTTGTGCACTGTCCTGAGTTGTACTGGCCGCCACGAGTCCACACACATACACACACAGAGAGATATATATCATTATTAAAAAATAAAATAGAGGGCTAAAATTGCCAGAGGGTTAAAATTGCAAGGGTTCAAATCAAGAGGGCTATACCAACAAGGGTTTAATTTTACAAAAAAACGAAGGTTAGGTTTTAGGTAGATGTGGTGAGGGGCATATAACTCACGTCTGTATGGACATGAGGAGACACTCGACGTCACAGGGGACGGAGAAAAAATTATGTGGCTCTTCAACATCACTCACAACAATGATGGCGGCCATTTTGACCAACTCGACGCCTGTATGGGCAAAGAGAAAATTTTCCAAGGCTCTGCTACATCACCCACCTTTCAAATGATGGCAGCTGTACTCATTTTTACGGTCCCGTGTCATCCAGGCATACTCTCGCGACGCGTTTCGAACTTTCCCAAGGTTCTCTTCAGGCGAATTGGGATGACAACTGTCTCTGTTCCCTCTCCAACTCCATAGTGGTAGAGGGCGGGGTGCCCCTCCCACTACTAAATACCTTTCAACACTGTATGGTGCTTCATAAATCGTTTTTTCACTATCAATACATTTGTTTTTAATTTTAAAATTTAATAATCATATATAAACAATCCAGTATGCGGTCAACACGAGGTCCAGTCGTCTCGGCGCGGGCTGTGTTAGGTGAATGAAGATCCAGGATCCGATTCCCGAAGGATTCGGAAACGGTTGTGCACTGTCCTGAGTTGTACTGGCCGCCACGAGTCCACACACATACACACACAGAGAGATATATATCATTATTAAAAAATAAAATAGAGGGCTAAAATTGCCAGAGGGTTAAAATTGCAAGGGTTCAAATCAAGAGGGCTATACCAACAAGGGTTTAATTTTACAAAAAAACGAAGGTTAGGTTTTAGGTAGATGTGGTGAGGGGCATATAACTCACGTCTGTATGGACATGAGGAGACACTCGACGTCACAGGGGACGGAGAAAAAATTATGTGGCTCTTCAACATCACTCACAACAATGATGGCGGCCATTTTGACCAACTCGACGCCTGTATGGGCAAAGAGAAAATTTTCCAAGGCTCTGCTACATCACCCACCTTTCAAATGATGGCAGCTGTACTCATTTTTACGGTCCCGTGTCATCCAGGCATACTCTCGCGACGCGTTTCGAACTTTCCCAAGGTTCTCTTCAGGCGAATTGGGATGACAACTGTCTCTGTTCCCTCTCCAACTCCATAGTGGTAGAGGGCGGGGTGCCCCTCCCACTACTAAATACCTTTCAACACTGTATGGTGCTTCATAAATCGTTTTTTCACTATCAATACATTTGTTTTTAATTTTAAAATTTAATAATCATATATAAACAATCCAGTATGCGGTCAACACGAGGTCCAGTCGTCTCGGCGCGGGCTGTGTTAGGTGAATGAAGATCCAGGATCCGATTCCCGAAGGATTCGGAAACGGTTGTGCACTGTCCTGAGTTGTACTGGCCGCCACGAGTCCACACACATACACACACAGAGAGATATATATCATTATTAAAAAATAAAATAGAGGGCTAAAATTGCCAGAGGGTTAAAATTGCAAGGGTTCAAATCAAGAGGGCTATACCAACAAGGGTTTAATTTTATAAAAAAACGAAGGTTAGGTTTTAGGTAGATGTGGTGAGGGGCATATAACTCACGTCTGTATGGACATGAGGAGACACTCGACGTCACAGGGGACGGAGAAAAAATTATGTGGCTCTTCAACATCACTCACAACAATGATGGTGGCCATTTTGACCAACTCGACGCCTGTATGGGCAAAGAGAAAATTTTCCAAGGCTCTGCTACATCACCCACCTTTCAAATGATGGCAGCTGTACTCATTTTTACGGTCCCGTGTCATCCAGGCATACTCTCGCGACGCGTTTCGAACTTTCCCAAGGTTCTCTTCAGGCGAATTGGGATGACAACTGTCTCTGTTCCCTCTCCAACTCCATAGTGGTAGAGGGCGGGGTGCCCCTCCCACTACTAAATACCTTTCAACACTGTATGGTGCTTCATAAATCGTTTTTTCACTATCAATACATTTGTTTTTAATTTTAAAATTTAATAATCATATATAAACAATCCAGTATGCGGTCAACACGAGGTCCAGTCGTCTCGGCGCGGGCTGTGTTAGGTGAATGAAGATCCAGGATCCGATTCCCGAAGGATTCGGAAACGGTTGTGCACTGTCCTGAGTTGTACTGGCCGCCACGAGTCCACACACATACACACACAGAGAGATATATATCATTATTAAAAAATAAAATAGAGGGCTAAAATTGCCAGAGGGTTAAAATTGCAAGGGTTCAAATCAAGAGGGCTATACCAACAAGGGTTTAATTTTATAAAAAAACGAAGGTTAGGTTTTAGGTAGATGTGGTGAGGGGCATATAACTCACGTCTGTATGGACATGAGGAGACACTCGACGTCACAGGGGACGGAGAAAAAATTATGTGGCTCTTCAACATCACTCACAACAATGATGGTGGCCATTTTGACCAACTCGACGCCTGTATGGGCAAAGAGAAAATTTTCCAAGGCTCTGCTACATCACCCACCTTTCAAATGATGGCAGCTGTACTCATTTTTACGGTCCCGTGTCATCCAGGCATACTCTCGCGACGCGTTTCGAACTTTCCCAAGGTTCTCTTCAGGCGAATTGGGATGACAACTGTCTCTGTTCCCTCTCCAACTCCATAGTGGTAGAGGGCGGGGTGCCCCTCCCACTACTAAATACCTTTCAACACTGTATGGTGCTTCATAAATCGTTTTTTCACTATCAATACATTTGTTTTTAATTTTAAAATTTAATAATCATATATAAACAATCCAGTATGCGGTCAACACGAGGTCCAGTCGTCTCGGCGCGGGCTGTGTTAGGTGAATGAAGATCCAGGATCCGATTCCCGAAGGATTCGGAAACGGTTGTGCACTGTCCTGAGTTGTACTGGCCGCCACGAGTCCACACACATACACACACAGAGAGATATATATCATTATTAAAAAATAAAATAGAGGGCTAAAATTGCCAGAGGGTTAAAATTGCAAGGGTTCAAATCAAGAGGGCTATACCAACAAGGGTTTAATTTTATAAAAAAACGAAGGTTAGGTTTTAGGTAGATGTGGTGAGGGGCATATAACTCACGTCTGTATGGACATGAGGAGACACTCGACGTCACAGGGGACGGAGAAAAAATTATGTGGCTCTTCAACATCACTCACAACAATGATGGTGGCCATTTTGACCAACTCGACGCCTGTATGGGCAAAGAGAAAATTTTCCAAGGCTCTGCTACATCACCCACCTTTCAAATGATGGCAGCTGTACTCATTTTTACGGTCCCGTGTCATCCAGGCATACTCTCGCGACGCGTTTCGAACTTTCCCAAGGTTCTCTTCAGGCGAATTGGGATGACAACTGTCTCTGTTCCCTCTCCAACTCCATAGTGGTAGAGGGCGGGGTGCCCCTCCCACTACTAAATACCTTTCAACACTGTATGGTGCTTCATAAATCGTTTTTTCACTATCAATACATTTGTTTTTAATTTTAAAATTTAATAATCATATATAAACAATCCAGTATGCGGTCAACACGAGGTCCAGTCGTCTCGGCGCGGGCTGTGTTAGGTGAATGAAGATCCAGGATCCGATTCCCGAAGGATTCGGAAACGGTTGTGCACTGTCCTGAGTTGTACTGGCCGCCACGAGTCCACACACATACACACACAGAGAGATATATATCATTATTAAAAAATAAAATAGAGGGCTAAAATTGCCAGAGGGTTAAAATTGCAAGGGTTCAAATCAAGAGGGCTATACCAACAAGGGTTTAATTTTATAAAAAAACGAAGGTTAGGTTTTAGGTAGATGTGGTGAGGGGCATATAACTCACGTCTGTATGGACATGAGGAGACACTCGACGTCACAGGGGACGGAGAAAAAATTATGTGGCTCTTCAACATCACTCACAACAATGATGGTGGCCATTTTGACCAACTCGACGCCTGTATGGGCAAAGAGAAAATTTTCCAAGGCTCTGCTACATCACCCACCTTTCAAATGATGGCAGCTGTACTCATTTTTACGGTCCCGTGTCATCCAGGCATACTCTCGCGACGCGTTTCGAACTTTCCCAAGGTTCTCTTCAGGCGAATTGGGATGACAACTGTCTCTGTTCCCTCTCCAACTCCATAGTGGTAGAGGGCGGGGTGCCCCTCCCACTACTAAATACCTTTCAACACTGTATGGTGCTTCATAAATCGTTTTTTCACTATCAATACATTTGTTTTTAATTTTAAAATTTAATAATCATATATAAACAATCCAGTATGCGGTCAACACGAGGTCCAGTCGTCTCGGCGCGGGCTGTGTTAGGTGAATGAAGATCCAGGATCCGATTCCCGAAGGATTCGGAAACGGTTGTGCACTGTCCTGAGTTGTACTGGCCGCCACGAGTCCACACACATACACACACAGAGAGATATATATCATTATTAAAAAATAAAATAGAGGGCTAAAATTGCCAGAGGGTTAAAATTGCAAGGGTTCAAATCAAGAGGGCTATACCAACAAGGGTTTAATTTTATAAAAAAACGAAGGTTAGGTTTTAGGTAGATGTGGTGAGGGGCATATAACTCACGTCTGTATGGACATGAGGAGACACTCGACGTCACAGGGGACGGAGAAAAAATTATGTGGCTCTTCAACATCACTCACAACAATGATGGTGGCCATTTTGACCAACTCGACGCCTGTATGGGCAAAGAGAAAATTTTCCAAGGCTCTGCTACATCACCCACCTTTCAAATGATGGCAGCTGTACTCATTTTTACGGTCCCGTGTCATCCAGGCATACTCTCGCGACGCGTTTCGAACTTTCCCAAGGTTCTCTTCAGGCGAATTGGGATGACAACTGTCTCTGTTCCCTCTCCAACTCCATAGTGGTAGAGGGCGGGGTGCCCCTCCCACTACTAAATACCTTTCAACACTGTATGGTGCTTCATAAATCGTTTTTTCACTATCAATACATTTGTTTTTAATTTTAAAATTTAATAATCATATATAAACAATCCAGTATGCGGTCAACACGAGGTCCAGTCGTCTCGGCGCGGGCTGTGTTAGGTGAATGAAGATCCAGGATCCGATTCCCGAAGGATTCGGAAACGGTTGTGCACTGTCCTGAGTTGTACTGGCCGCCACGAGTCCACACACATACACACACAGAGAGATATATATCATTATTAAAAAATAAAATAGAGGGCTAAAATTGCCAGAGGGTTAAAATTGCAAGGGTTCAAATCAAGAGGGCTATACCAACAAGGGTTTAATTTTATAAAAAAACGAAGGTTAGGTTTTAGGTAGATGTGGTGAGGGGCATATAACTCACGTCTGTATGGACATGAGGAGACACTCGACGTCACAGGGGACGGAGAAAAAATTATGTGGCTCTTCAACATCACTCACAACAATGATGGTGGCCATTTTGACCAACTCGACGCCTGTATGGGCAAAGAGAAAATTTTCCAAGGCTCTGCTACATCACCCACCTTTCAAATGATGGCAGCTGTACTCATTTTTACGGTCCCGTGTCATCCAGGCATACTCTCGCGACGCGTTTCGAACTTTCCCAAGGTTCTCTTCAGGCGAATTGGGATGACAACTGTCTCTGTTCCCTCTCCAACTCCATAGTGGTAGAGGGCGGGGTGCCCCTCCCACTACTAAATACCTTTCAACACTGTATGGTGCTTCATAAATCGTTTTTTCACTATCAATACATTTGTTTTTAATTTTAAAATTTAATAATCATATATAAACAATCCAGTATGCGGTCAACACGAGGTCCAGTCGTCTCGGCGCGGGCTGTGTTAGGTGAATGAAGATCCAGGATCCGATTCCCGAAGGATTCGGAAACGGTTGTGCACTGTCCTGAGTTGTACTGGCCGCCACGAGTCCACACACATACACACACAGAGAGATATATATCATTATTAAAAAATAAAATAGAGGGCTAAAATTGCCAGAGGGTTAAAATTGCAAGGGTTCAAATCAAGAGGGCTATACCAACAAGGGTTTAATTTTATAAAAAAACGAAGGTTAGGTTTTAGGTAGATGTGGTGAGGGGCATATAACTCACGTCTGTATGGACATGAGGAGACACTCGACGTCACAGGGGACGGAGTAAAAATTATGTGGCTCTTCAACATCACTCACAACAATGATGGTGGCCATTTTGACCAACTCGACGCCTGTATGGGCAAAGAGAAAATTTTCCAAGGCTCTGCTACATCACCCACCTTTCAAATGATGGCAGCTGTACTCATTTTTACGGTCCCGTGTCATCCAGGCATACTCTCGCGACGCGTTTCGAACTTTCCCAAGGTTCTCTTCAGGCGAATTGGGATGACAACTGTCTCTGTTCCCTCTCCAACTCCATAGTGGTAGAGGGCGGGGTGCCCCTCCCACTACTAAATACCTTTCAACACTGTATGGTGCTTCATAAATCGTTTTTTCACTATCAATACATTTGTTTTTAATTTTAAAATTTAATAATCATATATAAACAATCCAGTATGCGGTCAACACGAGGTCCAGTCGTCTCGGCGCGGGCTGTGTTAGGTGAATGAAGATCCAGGATCCGATTCCCGAAGGATTCGGAAACGGTTGTGCACTGTCCTGAGTTGTACTGGCCGCCACGAGTCCACACACATACACACACAGAGAGATATATATCATTATTAAAAAATAAAATAGAGGGCTAAAATTGCCAGAGGGTTAAAATTGCAAGGGTTCAAATCAAGAGGGCTATACCAACAAGGGTTTAATTTTATAAAAAAACGAAGGTTAGGTTTTAGGTAGATGTGGTGAGGGGCATATAACTCACGTCTGTATGGACATGAGGAGACACTCGACGTCACAGGGGACGGAGAAAAAATTATGTGGCTCTTCAACATCACTCACAACAATGATGGTGGCCATTTTGACCAACTCGACGCCTGTATGGGCAAAGAGAAAATTTTCCAAGGCTCTGCTACATCACCCACCTTTCAAATGATGGCAGCTGTACTCATTTTTACGGTCCCGTGTCATCCAGGCATACTCTCGCGACGCGTTTCGAACTTTCCCAAGGTTCTCTTCAGGCGAATTGGGATGACAACTGTCTCTGTTCCCTCTCCAACTCCATAGTGGTAGAGGGCGGGGTGCCCCTCCCACTACTAAATACCTTTCAACACTGTATGGTGCTTCATAAATCGTTTTTTCACTATCAATACATTTGTTTTTAATTTTAAAATTTAATAATCATATATAAACAATCCAGTATGCGGTCAACACGAGGTCCAGTCGTCTCGGCGCGGGCTGTGTTAGGTGAATGAAGATCCAGGATCCGATTCCCGAAGGATTCGGAAACGGTTGTGCACTGTCCTGAGTTGTACTGGCCGCCACGAGTCCACACACATACACACACAGAGAGATATATATCATTATTAAAAAATAAAATAGAGGGCTAAAATTGCCAGAGGGTTAAAATTGCAAGGGTTCAAATCAAGAGGGCTATACCAACAAGGGTTTAATTTTATAAAAAAACGAAGGTTAGGTTTTAGGTAGATGTGGTGAGGGGCATATAACTCACGTCTGTATGGACATGAGGAGACACTCGACGTCACAGGGGACGGAGAAAAAATTATGTGGCTCTTCAACATCACTCACAACAATGATGGTGGCCATTTTGACCAACTCGACGCCTGTATGGGCAAAGAGAAAATTTTCCAAGGCTCTGCTACATCACCCACCTTTCAAATGATGGCAGCTGTACTCATTTTTACGGTCCCGTGTCATCCAGGCATACTCTCGCGACGCGTTTCGAACTTTCCCAAGGTTCTCTTCAGGCGAATTGGGATGACAACTGTCTCTGTTCCCTCTCCAACTCCATAGTGGTAGAGGGCGGGGTGCCCCTCCCACTACTAAATACCTTTCAACACTGTATGGTGCTTCATAAATCGTTTTTTCACTATCAATACATTTGTTTTTAATTTTAAAATTTAATAATCATATATAAACAATCCAGTATGCGGTCAACACGAGGTCCAGTCGTCTCGGCGCGGGCTGTGTTAGGTGAATGAAGATCCAGGATCCGATTCCCGAAGGATTCGGAAACGGTTGTGCACTGTCCTGAGTTGTACTGGCCGCCACGAGTCCACACACATACACACACAGAGAGATATATATCATTATTAAAAAATAAAATAGAGGGCTAAAATTGCCAGAGGGTTAAAATTGCAAGGGTTCAAATCAAGAGGGCTATACCAACAAGGGTTTAATTTTATAAAAAAACGAAGGTTAGGTTTTAGGTAGATGTGGTGAGGGGCATATAACTCACGTCTGTATGGACATGAGGAGACACTCGACGTCACAGGGGACGGAGAAAAAATTATGTGGCTCTTCAACATCACTCACAACAATGATGGTGGCCATTTTGACCAACTCGACGCCTGTATGGGCAAAGAGAAAATTTTCCAAGGCTCTGCTACATCACCCACCTTTCAAATGATGGCAGCTGTACTCATTTTTACGGTCCCGTGTCATCCAGGCATACTCTCGCGACGCGTTTCGAACTTTCCCAAGGTTCTCTTCAGGCGAATTGGGATGACAACTGTCTCTGTTCCCTCTCCAACTCCATAGTGGTAGAGGGCGGGGTGCCCCTCCCACTACTAAATACCTTTCAACACTGTATGGTGCTTCATAAATCGTTTTTTCACTATCAATACATTTGTTTTTAATTTTAAAATTTAATAATCATATATAAACAATCCAGTATGCGGTCAACACGAGGTCCAGTCGTCTCGGCGCGGGCTGTGTTAGGTGAATGAAGATCCAGGATCCGATTCCCGAAGGATTCGGAAACGGTTGTGCACTGTCCTGAGTTGTACTGGCCGCCACGAGTCCACACACATACACACACAGAGAGATATATATCATTATTAAAAAATAAAATAGAGGGCTAAAATTGCCAGAGGGTTAAAATTGCAAGGGTTCAAATCAAGAGGGCTATACCAACAAGGGTTTAATTTTATAAAAAAACGAAGGTTAGGTTTTAGGTAGATGTGGTGAGGGGCATATAACTCACGTCTGTATGGACATGAGGAGACACTCGACGTCACAGGGGACGGAGAAAAAATTATGTGGCTCTTCAACATCACTCACAACAATGATGGTGGCCATTTTGACCAACTCGACGCCTGTATGGGCAAAGAGAAAATTTTCCAAGGCTCTGCTACATCACCCACCTTTCAAATGATGGCAGCTGTACTCATTTTTACGGTCCCGTGTCATCCAGGCATACTCTCGCGACGCGTTTCGAACTTTCCCAAGGTTCTCTTCAGGCGAATTGGGATGACAACTGTCTCTGTTCCCTCTCCAACTCCATAGTGGTAGAGGGCGGGGTGCCCCTCCCACTACTAAATACCTTTCAACACTGTATGGTGCTTCATAAATCGTTTTTTCACTATCAATACATTTGTTTTTAATTTTAAAATTTAATAATCATATATAAACAATCCAGTATGCGGTCAACACGAGGTCCAGTCGTCTCGGCGCGGGCTGTGTTAGGTGAATGAAGATCCAGGATCCGATTCCCGAAGGATTCGGAAACGGTTGTGCACTGTCCTGAGTTGTACTGGCCGCCACGAGTCCACACACATACACACACAGAGAGATATATATCATTATTAAAAAATAAAATAGAGGGCTAAAATTGCCAGAGGGTTAAAATTGCAAGGGTTCAAATCAAGAGGGCTATACCAACAAGGGTTTAATTTTATAAAAAAACGAAGGTTAGGTTTTAGGTAGATGTGGTGAGGGGCATATAACTCACGTCTGTATGGACATGAGGAGACACTCGACGTCACAGGGGACGGAGAAAAAATTATGTGGCTCTTCAACATCACTCACAACAATGATGGTGGCCATTTTGACCAACTCGACGCCTGTATGGGCAAAGAGAAAATTTTCCAAGGCTCTGCTACATCACCCACCTTTCAAATGATGGCAGCTGTACTCATTTTTACGGTCCCGTGTCATCCAGGCATACTCTCGCGACGCGTTTCGAACTTTCCCAAGGTTCTCTTCAGGCGAATTGGGATGACAACTGTCTCTGTTCCCTCTCCAACTCCATAGTGGTAGAGGGCGGGGTGCCCCTCCCACTACTAAATACCTTTCAACACTGTATGGTGCTTCATAAATCGTTTTTTCACTATCAATACATTTGTTTTTAATTTTAAAATTTAATAATCATATATAAACAATCCAGTATGCGGTCAACACGAGGTCCAGTCGTCTCGGCGCGGGCTGTGTTAGGTGAATGAAGATCCAGGATCCGATTCCCGAAGGATTCGGAAACGGTTGTGCACTGTCCTGAGTTGTACTGGCCGCCACGAGTCCACACACATACACACACAGAGAGATATATATCATTATTAAAAAATAAAATAGAGGGCTAAAATTGCCAGAGGGTTAAAATTGCAAGGGTTCAAATCAAGAGGGCTATACCAACAAGGGTTTAATTTTATAAAAAAACGAAGGTTAGGTTTTAGGTAGATGTGGTGAGGGGCATATAACTCACGTCTGTATGGACATGAGGAGACACTCGACGTCACAGGGGACGGAGAAAAAATTATGTGGCTCTTCAACATCACTCACAACAATGATGGTGGCCATTTTGACCAACTCGACGCCTGTATGGGCAAAGAGAAAATTTTCCAAGGCTCTGCTACATCACCCACCTTTCAAATGATGGCAGCTGTACTCATTTTTACGGTCCCGTGTCATCCAGGCATACTCTCGCGACGCGTTTCGAACTTTCCCAAGGTTCTCTTCAGGCGAATTGGGATGACAACTGTCTCTGTTCCCTCTCCAACTCCATAGTGGTAGAGGGCGGGGTGCCCCTCCCACTACTAAATACCTTTCAACACTGTATGGTGCTTCATAAATCGTTTTTTCACTATCAATACATTTGTTTTTAATTTTAAAATTTAATAATCATATATAAACAATCCAGTATGCGGTCAACACGAGGTCCAGTCGTCTCGGCGCGGGCTGTGTTAGGTGAATGAAGATCCAGGATCCGATTCCCGAAGGATTCGGAAACGGTTGTGCACTGTCCTGAGTTGTACTGGCCGCCACGAGTCCACACACATACACACACAGAGAGATATATATCATTATTAAAAAATAAAATAGAGGGCTAAAATTGCCAGAGGGTTAAAATTGCAAGGGTTCAAATCAAGAGGGCTATACCAACAAGGGTTTAATTTTATAAAAAAACGAAGGTTAGGTTTTAGGTAGATGTGGTGAGGGGCATATAACTCACGTCTGTATGGACATGAGGAGACACTCGACGTCACAGGGGACGGAGAAAAAATTATGTGGCTCTTCAACATCACTCACAACAATGATGGTGGCCATTTTGACCAACTCGACGCCTGTATGGGCAAAGAGAAAATTTTCCAAGGCTCTGCTACATCACCCACCTTTCAAATGATGGCAGCTGTACTCATTTTTACGGTCCCGTGTCATCCAGGCATACTCTCGCGACGCGTTTCGAACTTTCCCAAGGTTCTCTTCAGGCGAATTGGGATGACAACTGTCTCTGTTCCCTCTCCAACTCCATAGTGGTAGAGGGCGGGGTGCCCCTCCCACTACTAAATACCTTTCAACACTGTATGGTGCTTCATAAATCGTTTTTTCACTATCAATACATTTGTTTTTAATTTTAAAATTTAATAATCATATATAAACAATCCAGTATGCGGTCAACACGAGGTCCAGTCGTCTCGGCGCGGGCTGTGTTAGGTGAATGAAGATCCAGGATCCGATTCCCGAAGGATTCGGAAACGGTTGTGCACTGTCCTGAGTTGTACTGGCCGCCACGAGTCCACACACATACACACACAGAGAGATATATATCATTATTAAAAAATAAAATAGAGGGCTAAAATTGCCAGAGGGTTAAAATTGCAAGGGTTCAAATCAAGAGGGCTATACCAACAAGGGTTTAATTTTATAAAAAAACGAAGGTTAGGTTTTAGGTAGATGTGGTGAGGGGCATATAACTCACGTCTGTATGGACATGAGGAGACACTCGACGTCACAGGGGACGGAGAAAAAATTATGTGGCTCTTCAACATCACTCACAACAATGATGGTGGCCATTTTGACCAACTCGACGCCTGTATGGGCAAAGAGAAAATTTTCCAAGGCTCTGCTACATCACCCACCTTTCAAATGATGGCAGCTGTACTCATTTTTACGGTCCCGTGTCATCCAGGCATACTCTCGCGACGCGTTTCGAACTTTCCCAAGGTTCTCTTCAGGCGAATTGGGATGACAACTGTCTCTGTTCCCTCTCCAACTCCATAGTGGTAGAGGGCGGGGTGCCCCTCCCACTACTAAATACCTTTCAACACTGTATGGTGCTTCATAAATCGTTTTTTCACTATCAATACATTTGTTTTTAATTTTAAAATTTAATAATCATATATAAACAATCCAGTATGCGGTCAACACGAGGTCCAGTCGTCTCGGCGCGGGCTGTGTTAGGTGAATGAAGATCCAGGATCCGATTCCCGAAGGATTCGGAAACGGTTGTGCACTGTCCTGAGTTGTACTGGCCGCCACGAGTCCACACACATACACACACAGAGAGATATATATCATTATTAAAAAATAAAATAGAGGGCTAAAATTGCCAGAGGGTTAAAATTGCAAGGGTTCAAATCAAGAGGGCTATACCAACAAGGGTTTAATTTTATAAAAAAACGAAGGTTAGGTTTTAGGTAGATGTGGTGAGGGGCATATAACTCACGTCTGTATGGACATGAGGAGACACTCGACGTCACAGGGGACGGAGAAAAAATTATGTGGCTCTTCAACATCACTCACAACAATGATGGTGGCCATTTTGACCAACTCGACGCCTGTATGGGCAAAGAGAAAATTTTCCAAGGCTCTGCTACATCACCCACCTTTCAAATGATGGCAGCTGTACTCATTTTTACGGTCCCGTGTCATCCAGGCATACTCTCGCGACGCGTTTCGAACTTTCCCAAGGTTCTCTTCAGGCGAATTGGGATGACAACTGTCTCTGTTCCCTCTCCAACTCCATAGTGGTAGAGGGCGGGGTGCCCCTCCCACTACTAAATACCTTTCAACACTGTATGGTGCTTCATAAATCGTTTTTTCACTATCAATACATTTGTTTTTAATTTTAAAATTTAATAATCATATATAAACAATCCAGTATGCGGTCAACACGAGGTCCAGTCGTCTCGGCGCGGGCTGTGTTAGGTGAATGAAGATCCAGGATCCGATTCCCGAAGGATTCGGAAACGGTTGTGCACTGTCCTGAGTTGTACTGGCCGCCACGAGTCCACACACATACACACACAGAGAGATATATATCATTATTAAAAAATAAAATAGAGGGCTAAAATTGCCAGAGGGTTAAAATTGCAAGGGTTCAAATCAAGAGGGCTATACCAACAAGGGTTTAATTTTATAAAAAAACGAAGGTTAGGTTTTAGGTAGATGTGGTGAGGGGCATATAACTCACGTCTGTATGGACATGAGGAGACACTCGACGTCACAGGGGACGGAGAAAAAATTATGTGGCTCTTCAACATCACTCACAACAATGATGGTGGCCATTTTGACCAACTCGACGCCTGTATGGGCAAAGAGAAAATTTTCCAAGGCTCTGCTACATCACCCACCTTTCAAATGATGGCAGCTGTACTCATTTTTACGGTCCCGTGTCATCCAGGCATACTCTCGCGACGCGTTTCGAACTTTCCCAAGGTTCTCTTCAGGCGAATTGGGATGACAACTGTCTCTGTTCCCTCTCCAACTCCATAGTGGTAGAGGGCGGGGTGCCCCTCCCACTACTAAATACCTTTCAACACTGTATGGTGCTTCATAAATCGTTTTTTCACTATCAATACATTTGTTTTTAATTTTAAAATTTAATAATCATATATAAACAATCCAGTATGCGGTCAACACGAGGTCCAGTCGTCTCGGCGCGGGCTGTGTTAGGTGAATGAAGATCCAGGATCCGATTCCCGAAGGATTCGGAAACGGTTGTGCACTGTCCTGAGTTGTACTGGCCGCCACGAGTCCACACACATACACACACAGAGAGATATATATCATTATTAAAAAATAAAATAGAGGGCTAAAATTGCCAGAGGGTTAAAATTGCAAGGGTTCAAATCAAGAGGGCTATACCAACAAGGGTTTAATTTTATAAAAAAACGAAGGTTAGGTTTTAGGTAGATGTGGTGAGGGGCATATAACTCACGTCTGTATGGACATGAGGAGACACTCGACGTCACAGGGGACGGAGAAAAAATTATGTGGCTCTTCAACATCACTCACAACAATGATGGTGGCCATTTTGACCAACTCGACGCCTGTATGGGCAAAGAGAAAATTTTCCAAGGCTCTGCTACATCACCCACCTTTCAAATGATGGCAGCTGTACTCATTTTTACGGTCCCGTGTCATCCAGGCATACTCTCGCGACGCGTTTCGAACTTTCCCAAGGTTCTCTTCAGGCGAATTGGGATGACAACTGTCTCTGTTCCCTCTCCAACTCCATAGTGGTAGAGGGCGGGGTGCCCCTCCCACTACTAAATACCTTTCAACACTGTATGGTGCTTCATAAATCGTTTTTTCACTATCAATACATTTGTTTTTAATTTTAAAATTTAATAATCATATATAAACAATCCAGTATGCGGTCAACACGAGGTCCAGTCGTCTCGGCGCGGGCTGTGTTAGGTGAATGAAGATCCAGGATCCGATTCCCGAAGGATTCGGAAACGGTTGTGCACTGTCCTGAGTTGTACTGGCCGCCACGAGTCCACACACATACACACACAGAGAGATATATATCATTATTAAAAAATAAAATAGAGGGCTAAAATTGCCAGAGGGTTAAAATTGCAAGGGTTCAAATCAAGAGGGCTATACCAACAAGGGTTTAATTTTATAAAAAAACGAAGGTTAGGTTTTAGGTAGATGTGGTGAGGGGCATATAACTCACGTCTGTATGGACATGAGGAGACACTCGACGTCACAGGGGACGGAGAAAAAATTATGTGGCTCTTCAACATCACTCACAACAATGATGGTGGCCATTTTGACCAACTCGACGCCTGTATGGGCAAAGAGAAAATTTTCCAAGGCTCTGCTACATCACCCACCTTTCAAATGATGGCAGCTGTACTCATTTTTACGGTCCCGTGTCATCCAGGCATACTCTCGCGACGCGTTTCGAACTTTCCCAAGGTTCTCTTCAGGCGAATTGGGATGACAACTGTCTCTGTTCCCTCTCCAACTCCATAGTGGTAGAGGGCGGGGTGCCCCTCCCACTACTAAATACCTTTCAACACTGTATGGTGCTTCATAAATCGTTTTTTCACTATCAATACATTTGTTTTTAATTTTAAAATTTAATAATCATATATAAACAATCCAGTATGCGGTCAACACGAGGTCCAGTCGTCTCGGCGCGGGCTGTGTTAGGTGAATGAAGATCCAGGATCCGATTCCCGAAGGATTCGGAAACGGTTGTGCACTGTCCTGAGTTGTACTGGCCGCCACGAGTCCACACACATACACACACAGAGAGATATATATCATTATTAAAAAATAAAATAGAGGGCTAAAATTGCCAGAGGGTTAAAATTGCAAGGGTTCAAATCAAGAGGGCTATACCAACAAGGGTTTAATTTTACAAAAAAACGAAGGTTAGGTTTTAGGTAGATGTGGTGAGGGGCATATAACTCACGTCTGTATGGACATGAGGAGACACTCGACGTCACAGGGGACGGAGAAAAAATTATGTGGCTCTTCAACATCACTCACAACAATGATGGCGGCCATTTTGACCAACTCGACGCCTGTATGGGCAAAGAGAAAATTTTCCAAGGCTCTGCTACATCACCCACCTTTCAAATGATGGCAGCTGTACTCATTTTTACGGTCCCGTGTCATCCAGGCATACTCTCGCGACGCGTTTCGAACTTTCCCAAGGTTCTCTTCAGGCGAATTGGGATGACAACTGTCTCTGTTCCCTCTCCAACTCCATAGTGGTAGAGGGCGGGGTGCCCCTCCCACTACTAAATACCTTTCAACACTGTATGGTGCTTCATAAATCGTTTTTTCACTATCAATACATTTGTTTTTAATTTTAAAATTTAATAATCATATATAAACAATCCAGTATGCGGTCAACACGAGGTCCAGTCGTCTCGGCGCGGGCTGTGTTAGGTGAATGAAGATCCAGGATCCGATTCCCGAAGGATTCGGAAACGGTTGTGCACTGTCCTGAGTTGTACTGGCCGCCACGAGTCCACACACATACACACACACAGAGAGATATATATCATTATTAAAAAATAAAATAGAGGGCTAAAATTGCCAGAGGGTTAAAATTGCAAGGGTTCAAATCAAGAGGGCTATACCAACAAGGGTTTAATTTTATAAAAAAACGAAGGTTAGGTTTTAGGTAGATGTGGTGAGGGGCATATAACTCACGTCTGTATGGACATGAGGAGACACTCGACGTCACAGGGGACGGAGAAAAAATTATGTGGCTCTTCAACATCACTCACAACAATGATGGTGGCCATTTTGACCAACTCGACGCCTGTATGGGCAAAGAGAAAATTTTCCAAGGCTCTGCTACATCACCCACCTTTCAAATGATGGCAGCTGTACTCATTTTTACGGTCCCGTGTCATCCAGGCATACTCTCGCGACGCGTTTCGAACTTTCCCAAGGTTCTCTTCAGGCGAATTGGGATGACAACTGTCTCTGTTCCCTCTCCAACTCCATAGTGGTAGAGGGCGGGGTGCCCCTCCCACTACTAAATACCTTTCAACACTGTATGGTGCTTCATAAATCGTTTTTTCACTATCAATACATTTGTTTTTAATTTTAAAATTTAATAATCATATATAAACAATCCAGTATGCGGTCAACACGAGGTCCAGTCGTCTCGGCGCGGGCTGTGTTAGGTGAATGAAGATCCAGGATCCGATTCCCGAAGGATTCGGAAACGGTTGTGCACTGTCCTGAGTTGTACTGGCCGCCACGAGTCCACACACATACACACACAGAGAGATATATATCATTATTAAAAAATAAAATAGAGGGCTAAAATTGCCAGAGGGTTAAAATTGCAAGGGTTCAAATCAAGAGGGCTATACCAACAAGGGTTTAATTTTATAAAAAAACGAAGGTTAGGTTTTAGGTAGATGTGGTGAGGGGCATATAACTCACGTCTGTATGGACATGAGGAGACACTCGACGTCACAGGGGACGGAGAAAAAATTATGTGGCTCTTCAACATCACTCACAACAATGATGGTGGCCATTTTGACCAACTCGACGCCTGTATGGGCAAAGAGAAAATTTTCCAAGGCTCTGCTACATCACCCACCTTTCAAATGATGGCAGCTGTACTCATTTTTACGGTCCCGTGTCATCCAGGCATACTCTCGCGACGCGTTTCGAACTTTCCCAAGGTTCTCTTCAGGCGAATTGGGATGACAACTGTCTCTGTTCCCTCTCCAACTCCATAGTGGTAGAGGGCGGGGTGCCCCTCCCACTACTAAATACCTTTCAACACTGTATGGTGCTTCATAAATCGTTTTTTCACTATCAATACATTTGTTTTTAATTTTAAAATTTAATAATCATATATAAACAATCCAGTATGCGGTCAACACGAGGTCCAGTCGTCTCGGCGCGGGCTGTGTTAGGTGAATGAAGATCCAGGATCCGATTCCCGAAGGATTCGGAAACGGTTGTGCACTGTCCTGAGTTGTACTGGCCGCCACGAGTCCACACACATACACACACAGAGAGATATATATCATTATTAAAAAATAAAATAGAGGGCTAAAATTGCCAGAGGGTTAAAATTGCAAGGGTTCAAATCAAGAGGGCTATACCAACAAGGGTTTAATTTTATAAAAAAACGAAGGTTAGGTTTTAGGTAGATGTGGTGAGGGGCATATAACTCACGTCTGTATGGACATGAGGAGACACTCGACGTCACAGGGGACGGAGAAAAAATTATGTGGCTCTTCAACATCACTCACAACAATGATGGTGGCCATTTTGACCAACTCGACGCCTGTATGGGCAAAGAGAAAATTTTCCAAGGCTCTGCTACATCACCCACCTTTCAAATGATGGCAGCTGTACTCATTTTTACGGTCCCGTGTCATCCAGGCATACTCTCGCGACGCGTTTCGAACTTTCCCAAGGTTCTCTTCAGGCGAATTGGGATGACAACTGTCTCTGTTCCCTCTCCAACTCCATAGTGGTAGAGGGCGGGGTGCCCCTCCCACTACTAAATACCTTTCAACACTGTATGGTGCTTCATAAATCGTTTTTTCACTATCAATACATTTGTTTTTAATTTTAAAATTTAATAATCATATATAAACAATCCAGTATGCGGTCAACACGAGGTCCAGTCGTCTCGGCGCGGGCTGTGTTAGGTGAATGAAGATCCAGGATCCGATTCCCGAAGGATTCGGAAACGGTTGTGCACTGTCCTGAGTTGTACTGGCCGCCACGAGTCCACACACATACACACACACAGAGAGATATATATCATTATTAAAAAATAAAATAGAGGGCTAAAATTGCCAGAGGGTTAAAATTGCAAGGGTTCAAATCAAGAGGGCTATACCAACAAGGGTTTAATTTTATAAAAAAACGAAGGTTAGGTTTTAGGTAGATGTGGTGAGGGGCATATAACTCACGTCTGTATGGACATGAGGAGACACTCGACGTCACAGGGGACGGAGAAAAAATTATGTGGCTCTTCAACATCACTCACAACAATGATGGTGGCCATTTTGACCAACTCGACGCCTGTATGGGCAAAGAGAAAATTTTCCAAGGCTCTGCTACATCACCCACCTTTCAAATGATGGCAGCTGTACTCATTTTTACGGTCCCGTGTCATCCAGGCATACTCTCGCGACGCGTTTCGAACTTTCCCAAGGTTCTCTTCAGGCGAATTGGGATGACAACTGTCTCTGTTCCCTCTCCAACTCCATAGTGGTAGAGGGCGGGGTGCCCCTCCCACTACTAAATACCTTTCAACACTGTATGGTGCTTCATAAATCGTTTTTTCACTATCAATACATTTGTTTTTAATTTTAAAATTTAATAATCATATATAAACAATCCAGTATGCGGTCAACACGAGGTCCAGTCGTCTCGGCGCGGGCTGTGTTAGGTGAATGAAGATCCAGGATCCGATTCCCGAAGGATTCGGAAACGGTTGTGCACTGTCCTGAGTTGTACTGGCCGCCACGAGTCCACACACATACACACACAGAGAGATATATATCATTATTAAAAAATAAAATAGAGGGCCAAAATTGCCAGAGGGTTAAAATTGCAAGGGTTCAAATCAAGAGGGCTATACCAACAAGGGTTTAATTTTATAAAAAAACGAAGGTTAGGTTTTAGGTAGATGTGGTGAGGGGCATATAACTCACGTCTGTATGGACATGAGGAGACACTCGACGTCACAGGGGACGGAGAAAAAATTATGTGGCTCTTCAACATCACTCACAACAATGATGGTGGCCATTTTGACCAACTCGACGCCTGTATGGGCAAAGAGAAAATTTTCCAAGGCTCTGCTACATCACCCACCTTTCAAATGATGGCAGCTGTACTCATTTTTACGGTCCCGTGTCATCCAGGCATACTCTCGCGACGCGTTTCGAACTTTCCCAAGGTTCTCTTCAGGCGAATTGGGATGACAACTGTCTCTGTTCCCTCTCCAACTCCATAGTGGTAGAGGGCGGGGTGCCCCTCCCACTACTAAATACCTTTCAACACTGTATGGTGCTTCATAAATCGTTTTTTCACTATCAATACATTTGTTTTTAATTTTAAAATTTAATAATCATATATAAACAATCCAGTATGCGGTCAACACGAGGTCCAGTCGTCTCGGCGCGGGCTGTGTTAGGTGAATGAAGATCCAGGATCCGATTCCCGAAGGATTCGGAAACGGTTGTGCACTGTCCTGAGTTGTACTGGCCGCCACGAGTCCACACACATACACACACACAGAGAGATATATATCATTATTAAAAAATAAAATAGAGGGCTAAAATTGCCAGAGGGTTAAAATTGCAAGGGTTCAAATCAAGAGGGCTATACCAACAAGGGTTTAATTTTATAAAAAAACGAAGGTTAGGTTTTAGGTAGATGTGGTGAGGGGCATATAACTCACGTCTGTATGGACATGAGGAGACACTCGACGTCACAGGGGACGGAGAAAAAATTATGTGGCTCTTCAACATCACTCACAACAATGATGGTGGCCATTTTGACCAACTCGACGCCTGTATGGGCAAAGAGAAAATTTTCCAAGGCTCTGCTACATCACCCACCTTTCAAATGATGGCAGCTGTACTCATTTTTACGGTCCCGTGTCATCCAGGCATACTCTCGCGACGCGTTTCGAACTTTCCCAAGGTTCTCTTCAGGCGAATTGGGATGACAACTGTCTCTGTTCCCTCTCCAACTCCATAGTGGTAGAGGGCGGGGTGCCCCTCCCACTACTAAATACCTTTCAACACTGTATGGTGCTTCATAAATCGTTTTTTCACTATCAATACATTTGTTTTTAATTTTAAAATTTAATAATCATATATAAACAATCCAGTATGCGGTCAACACGAGGTCCAGTCGTCTCGGCGCGGGCTGTGTTAGGTGAATGAAGATCCAGGATCCGATTCCCGAAGGATTCGGAAACGGTTGTGCACTGTCCTGAGTTGTACTGGCCGCCACGAGTCCACACACATACACACACAGAGAGATATATATCATTATTAAAAAATAAAATAGAGGGCTAAAATTGCCAGAGGGTTAAAATTGCAAGGGTTCAAATCAAGAGGGCTATACCAACAAGGGTTTAATTTTATAAAAAAACGAAGGTTAGGTTTTAGGTAGATGTGGTGAGGGGCATATAACTCACGTCTGTATGGACATGAGGAGACACTCGACGTCACAGGGGACGGAGAAAAAATTATGTGGCTCTTCAACATCACTCACAACAATGATGGTGGCCATTTTGACCAACTCGACGCCTGTATGGGCAAAGAGAAAATTTTCCAAGGCTCTGCTACATCACCCACCTTTCAAATGATGGCAGCTGTACTCATTTTTACGGTCCCGTGTCATCCAGGCATACTCTCGCGACGCGTTTCGAACTTTCCCAAGGTTCTCTTCAGGCGAATTGGGATGACAACTGTCTCTGTTCCCTCTCCAACTCCATAGTGGTAGAGGGCGGGGTGCCCCTCCCACTACTAAATACCTTTCAACACTGTATGGTGCTTCATAAATCGTTTTTTCACTATCAATACATTTGTTTTTAATTTTAAAATTTAATAATCATATATAAACAATCCAGTATGCGGTCAACACGAGGTCCAGTCGTCTCGGCGCGGGCTGTGTTAGGTGAATGAAGATCCAGGATCCGATTCCCGAAGGATTCGGAAACGGTTGTGCACTGTCCTGAGTTGTACTGGCCGCCACGAGTCCACACACATACACACACACAGAGAGATATATATCATTATTAAAAAATAAAATAGAGGGCTAAAATTGCCAGAGGGTTAAAATTGCAAGGGTTCAAATCAAGAGGGCTATACCAACAAGGGTTTAATTTTATAAAAAAACGAAGGTTAGGTTTTAGGTAGATGTGGTGAGGGGCATATAACTCACGTCTGTATGGACATGAGGAGACACTCGACGTCACAGGGGACGGAGAAAAAATTATGTGGCTCTTCAACATCACTCACAACAATGATGGTGGCCATTTTGACCAACTCGACGCCTGTATGGGCAAAGAGAAAATTTTCCAAGGCTCTGCTACATCACCCACCTTTCAAATGATGGCAGCTGTACTCATTTTTACGGTCCCGTGTCATCCAGGCATACTCTCGCGACGCGTTTCGAACTTTCCCAAGGTTCTCTTCAGGCGAATTGGGATGACAACTGTCTCTGTTCCCTCTCCAACTCCATAGTGGTAGAGGGCGGGGTGCCCCTCCCACTACTAAATACCTTTCAACACTGTATGGTGCTTCATAAATCGTTTTTTCACTATCAATACATTTGTTTTTAATTTTAAAATTTAATAATCATATATAAACAATCCAGTATGCGGTCAACACGAGGTCCAGTCGTCTCGGCGCGGGCTGTGTTAGGTGAATGAAGATCCAGGATCCGATTCCCGAAGGATTCGGAAACGGTTGTGCACTGTCCTGAGTTGTACTGGCCGCCACGAGTCCACACACATACACACACAGAGAGATATATATCATTATTAAAAAATAAAATAGAGGGCTAAAATTGCCAGAGGGTTAAAATTGCAAGGGTTCAAATCAAGAGGGCTATACCAACAAGGGTTTAATTTTATAAAAAAACGAAGGTTAGGTTTTAGGTAGATGTGGTGAGGGGCATATAACTCACGTCTGTATGGACATGAGGAGACACTCGACGTCACAGGGGACGGAGAAAAAATTATGTGGCTCTTCAACATCACTCACAACAATGATGGTGGCCATTTTGACCAACTCGACGCCTGTATGGGCAAAGAGAAAATTTTCCAAGGCTCTGCTACATCACCCACCTTTCAAATGATGGCAGCTGTACTCATTTTTACGGTCCCGTGTCATCCAGGCATACTCTCGCGACGCGTTTCGAACTTTCCCAAGGTTCTCTTCAGGCGAATTGGGATGACAACTGTCTCTGTTCCCTCTCCAACTCCATAGTGGTAGAGGGCGGGGTGCCCCTCCCACTACTAAATACCTTTCAACACTGTATGGTGCTTCATAAATCGTTTTTTCACTATCAATACATTTGTTTTTAATTTTAAAATTTAATAATCATATATAAACAATCCAGTATGCGGTCAACACGAGGTCCAGTCGTCTCGGCGCGGGCTGTGTTAGGTGAATGAAGATCCAGGATCCGATTCCCGAAGGATTCGGAAACGGTTGTGCACTGTCCTGAGTTGTACTGGCCGCCACGAGTCCACACACATACACACACAGAGAGATATATATCATTATTAAAAAATAAAATAGAGGGCTAAAATTGCCAGAGGGTTAAAATTGCAAGGGTTCAAATCAAGAGGGCTATACCAACAAGGGTTTAATTTTATAAAAAAACGAAGGTTAGGTTTTAGGTAGATGTGGTGAGGGGCATATAACTCACGTCTGTATGGACATGAGGAGACACTCGACGTCACAGGGGACGGAGAAAAAATTATGTGGCTCTTCAACATCACTCACAACAATGATGGTGGCCATTTTGACCAACTCGACGCCTGTATGGGCAAAGAGAAAATTTTCCAAGGCTCTGCTACATCACCCACCTTTCAAATGATGGCAGCTGTACTCATTTTTACGGTCCCGTGTCATCCAGGCATACTCTCGCGACGCGTTTCGAACTTTCCCAAGGTTCTCTTCAGGCGAATTGGGATGACAACTGTCTCTGTTCCCTCTCCAACTCCATAGTGGTAGAGGGCGGGGTGCCCCTCCCACTACTAAATACCTTTCAACACTGTATGGTGCTTCATAAATCGTTTTTTCACTATCAATACATTTGTTTTTAATTTTAAAATTTAATAATCATATATAAACAATCCAGTATGCGGTCAACACGAGGTCCAGTCGTCTCGGCGCGGGCTGTGTTAGGTGAATGAAGATCCAGGATCCGATTCCCGAAGGATTCGGAAACGGTTGTGCACTGTCCTGAGTTGTACTGGCCGCCACGAGTCCACACACATACACACACAGAGAGATATATATCATTATTAAAAAATAAAATAGAGGGCTAAAATTGCCAGAGGGTTAAAATTGCAAGGGTTCAAATCAAGAGGGCTATACCAACAAGGGTTTAATTTTATAAAAAAACGAAGGTTAGGTTTTAGGTAGATGTGGTGAGGGGCATATAACTCACGTCTGTATGGACATGAGGAGACACTCGACGTCACAGGGGACGGAGAAAAAATTATGTGGCTCTTCAACATCACTCACAACAATGATGGTGGCCATTTTGACCAACTCGACGCCTGTATGGGCAAAGAGAAAATTTTCCAAGGCTCTGCTACATCACCCACCTTTCAAATGATGGCAGCTGTACTCATTTTTACGGTCCCGTGTCATCCAGGCATACTCTCGCGACGCGTTTCGAACTTTCCCAAGGTTCTCTTCAGGCGAATTGGGATGACAACTGTCTCTGTTCCCTCTCCAACTCCATAGTGGTAGAGGGCGGGGTGCCCCTCCCACTACTAAATACCTTTCAACACTGTATGGTGCTTCATAAATCGTTTTTTCACTATCAATACATTTGTTTTTAATTTTAAAATTTAATAATCATATATAAACAATCCAGTATGCGGTCAACACGAGGTCCAGTCGTCTCGGCGCGGGCTGTGTTAGGTGAATGAAGATCCAGGATCCGATTCCCGAAGGATTCGGAAACGGTTGTGCACTGTCCTGAGTTGTACTGGCCGCCACGAGTCCACACACATACACACACAGAGAGATATATATCATTATTAAAAAATAAAATAGAGGGCTAAAATTGCCAGAGGGTTAAAATTGCAAGGGTTCAAATCAAGAGGGCTATACCAACAAGGGTTTAATTTTATAAAAAAACGAAGGTTAGGTTTTAGGTAGATGTGGTGAGGGGCATATAACTCACGTCTGTATGGACATGAGGAGACACTCGACGTCACAGGGGACGGAGAAAAAATTATGTGGCTCTTCAACATCACTCACAACAATGATGGTGGCCATTTTGACCAACTCGACGCCTGTATGGGCAAAGAGAAAATTTTCCAAGGCTCTGCTACATCACCCACCTTTCAAATGATGGCAGCTGTACTCATTTTTACGGTCCCGTGTCATCCAGGCATACTCTCGCGACGCGTTTCGAACTTTCCCAAGGTTCTCTTCAGGCGAATTGGGATGACAACTGTCTCTGTTCCCTCTCCAACTCCATAGTGGTAGAGGGCGGGGTGCCCCTCCCACTACTAAATACCTTTCAACACTGTATGGTGCTTCATAAATCGTTTTTTCACTATCAATACATTTGTTTTTAATTTTAAAATTTAATAATCATATATAAACAATCCAGTATGCGGTCAACACGAGGTCCAGTCGTCTCGGCGCGGGCTGTGTTAGGTGAATGAAGATCCAGGATCCGATTCCCGAAGGATTCGGAAACGGTTGTGCACTGTCCTGAGTTGTACTGGCCGCCACGAGTCCACACACATACACACACAGAGAGATATATATCATTATTAAAAAATAAAATAGAGGGCTAAAATTGCCAGAGGGTTAAAATTGCAAGGGTTCAAATCAAGAGGGCTATACCAACAAGGGTTTAATTTTATAAAAAAACGAAGGTTAGGTTTTAGGTAGATGTGGTGAGGGGCATATAACTCACGTCTGTATGGACATGAGGAGACACTCGACGTCACAGGGGACGGAGAAAAAATTATGTGGCTCTTCAACATCACTCACAACAATGATGGTGGCCATTTTGACCAACTCGACGCCTGTATGGGCAAAGAGAAAATTTTCCAAGGCTCTGCTACATCACCCACCTTTCAAATGATGGCAGCTGTACTCATTTTTACGGTCCCGTGTCATCCAGGCATACTCTCGCGACGCGTTTCGAACTTTCCCAAGGTTCTCTTCAGGCGAATTGGGATGACAACTGTCTCTGTTCCCTCTCCAACTCCATAGTGGTAGAGGGCGGGGTGCCCCTCCCACTACTAAATACCTTTCAACACTGTATGGTGCTTCATAAATCGTTTTTTCACTATCAATACATTTGTTTTTAATTTTAAAATTTAATAATCATATATAAACAATCCAGTATGCGGTCAACACGAGGTCCAGTCGTCTCGGCGCGGGCTGTGTTAGGTGAATGAAGATCCAGGATCCGATTCCCGAAGGATTCGGAAACGGTTGTGCACTGTCCTGAGTTGTACTGGCCGCCACGAGTCCACACACATACACACACAGAGAGATATATATCATTATTAAAAAATAAAATAGAGGGCTAAAATTGCCAGAGGGTTAAAATTGCAAGGGTTCAAATCAAGAGGGCTATACCAACAAGGGTTTAATTTTATAAAAAAACGAAGGTTAGGTTTTAGGTAGATGTGGTGAGGGGCATATAACTCACGTCTGTATGGACATGAGGAGACACTCGACGTCACAGGGGACGGAGAAAAAATTATGTGGCTCTTCAACATCACTCACAACAATGATGGTGGCCATTTTGACCAACTCGACGCCTGTATGGGCAAAGAGAAAATTTTCCAAGGCTCTGCTACATCACCCACCTTTCAAATGATGCAGCTGTACTCATTTTTACGGTCCCGTGTCATCCAGGCATACTCTCGCGACGCGTTTCGAACTTTCCCAAGGTTCTCTTCAGGCGAATTGGGATGACAACTGTCTCTGTTCCCTCTCCAACTCCATAGTGGTAGAGGGCGGGGTGCCCCTCCCACTACTAAATACCTTTCAACACTGTATGGTGCTTCATAAATCGTTTTTTCACTATCAATACATTTGTTTTTAATTTTAAAATTTAATAATCATATATAAACAATCCAGTATGCGGTCAACACGAGGTCCAGTCGTCTCGGCGCGGGCTGTGTTAGGTGAATGAAGATCCAGGATCCGATTCCCGAAGGATTCGGAAACGGTTGTGCACTGTCCTGAGTTGTACTGGCCGCCACGAGTCCACACACATACACACACAGAGAGATATATATCATTATTAAAAAATAAAATAGAGGGCTAAAATTGCCAGAGGGTTAAAATTGCAAGGGTTCAAATCAAGAGGGCTATACCAACAAGGGTTTAATTTTATAAAAAAACGAAGGTTAGGTTTTAGGTAGATGTGGTGAGGGGCATATAACTCACGTCTGTATGGACATGAGGAGACACTCGACGTCACAGGGGACGGAGAAAAAATTATGTGGCTCTTCAACATCACTCACAACAATGATGGTGGCCATTTTGACCAACTCGACGCCTGTATGGGCAAAGAGAAAATTTTCCAAGGCTCTGCTACATCACCCACCTTTCAAATGATGGCAGCTGTACTCATTTTTACGGTCCCGTGTCATCCAGGCATACTCTCGCGACGCGTTTCGAACTTTCCCAAGGTTCTCTTCAGGCGAATTGGGATGACAACTGTCTCTGTTCCCTCTCCAACTCCATAGTGGTAGAGGGCGGGGTGCCCCTCCCACTACTAAATACCTTTCAACACTGTATGGTGCTTCATAAATCGTTTTTTCACTATCAATACATTTGTTTTTAATTTTAAAATTTAATAATCATATATAAACAATCCAGTATGCGGTCAACACGAGGTCCAGTCGTCTCGGCGCGGGCTGTGTTAGGTGAATGAAGATCCAGGATCCGATTCCCGAAGGATTCGGAAACGGTTGTGCACTGTCCTGAGTTGTACTGGCCGCCACGAGTCCACACACATACACACACAGAGAGATATATATCATTATTAAAAAATAAAATAGAGGGCTAAAATTGCCAGAGGGTTAAAATTGCAAGGGTTCAAATCAAGAGGGCTATACCAACAAGGGTTTAATTTTATAAAAAAACGAAGGTTAGGTTTTAGGTAGATGTGGTGAGGGGCATATAACTCACGTCTGTATGGACATGAGGAG
>JARQWZ010006585.1:0-50731 GCA_033150135.1 Gobio occitaniae
AACACACACAGCACAGGTAACACTCACTGTCAAGGTTGCTGCTTTCAAGTTCTCTACTTCACAGGCGTTGAGCTGATGATACACAGGGCCATTATGGGAAATCCTGTCACAGAGCATTGCTTGGAGTGAGTGAGCGAGTAGAGAAAAACAGAACAGTTTCACAGAACTTGTAAACACATGTAGAGAGACAACAATACATTTAATGACAACAAAATAACAAATTAATGTGAATTTTCAAACTTACAACTAAAAATGAAACAAAAAATATAAAACATGAACAAAAAATGTCAATGAACTAAAAACTTTTTTTAATAATTTGAAAATATTCTGTATTTAATGAATCAACCTGACTACATTAGCTTTCACTCATTTTAATTTGACAATGTTCAGTTAAAAAACACTGAAAGTAACAATTGTTTGGTAGCTATCATTTTATAGTGTAAGTTTATGCTACCTGTATATTACCCCAAATGTCACTAGGTTTATCTTTTATGTAGAAACAAATTTTAGCCTGAAGGTGCTGTGTATATTTTAATTTTCACCCTGAGTGAATATTTCACTATGTTTAATATTCACTCATGTATGTGATATCCACTGGGAGACAGGTGTCATGTTGAAGGTGTTAGCCAGAGCAGAATGTAATATGTTCCTGTTCTATATGTAATTTTAATGCTGCAAATCATTTTTTTTTTTTAGCTTCCAGAGACATTCTTTGTGAGCCTCATTATGTGGAAATATTTGTATAACCTACATCAAGGTTATATATTAAGTATGAGTTGTTCTCATTTTAATGAAGCAGTGCACTTGTGCTAATATTTTGGTTATTAACTTTAACATGCCAACATTATTTCTTACTCGTATTTTAAAATATTATTTATAATATTCTTGAATTTTATTCAGACATTTCTATCTATTAAAAAAAGTAATTCATCGAATCTGACTTTTTAAATGGTCTTCGCATTTAGAGGGATGACTGGTCCACCCAATACCAGATGCTCTTATGCTCTGGGAATTTTTTTTGGGGGGGTGGATTTTTAAGTTGTTACATCATTAGGCCAGAATGTGGCGACAAGTGAATGTCCTTATGAGAGAATCTCTGATTAATTCACTCAACAGATTCATTTAACTATTTCCCCACCATTGACAGAATTGTACAGCGCTACATCTTCTGAAAGAGTACAGATTCTTCAGATCAAAAAACAAGCGAAGAAGCAGAAACAAGTGATAGAAGCATTGCTTACGCACATGTAAGCTAACGCGATCATCAAACCAATGAATAGCATATGAATCAAAACTGCCTGACATTGCTTAATGTAATATCGATTTAGGAAGAAATATAGGATTGCGCAAGCTTTGGGGGTGTTGATGGACTCAATGTTATGATCAGACATGCTTTTTTTTCATAGTGTTCTATTTCTGGATGTGATTTTTTCCACATTCAAGTGTTGATTAAAAAAAAACATGATTCTGTTCTTTTTTTTAAGATAAAATATTCAAAAAATATACAAAATATTCTGCGGGCCATGAAAGGGATAAAAATACTGGCTGGGAAAGAGTTAAAATGGTGATTCACTCAGAAACAAAACAAGTGATTTGGTGAATCTGGAACCGCATACTAGCATACTCTTACTACATTTACCATATCTTTCTATAGCAGGAATAGTAAGAGTAGCTAGTATGTGGTTCCAAATTCAAAAGTGCACTTAGGGCATGTCCGAATCCACTTTTGCTAGTTTAACGACGGGAAAATTGGTCGCCCGGCGCATGGTCTAAAAGGGTTGTCCCTATTGTCTTAATAAGTCATGTGTGTGTTTTGAGTTTCATCTCCCATTCCCTTTAAAAGCCTGTTGCACTCGCACCATGGTGGATTCACTATTTACATGGCGGAATTTGCAAGCGTAACAAATTAACACTTAGCGAGGGAAACGGATCTGCTCATCTAATGACTCCTGCTTGCTCATCGTTACTGCAAATAGGTAGGCTAATTCTGGAGGAGCAAAATAGACAATATAACTGGCAATACTGCTATTTCCTGTCTATTGAACTGTTGTGTAAAAGTAATTTCACATGCAATAATGCTGTTGTTGATTGAATTCAGAACAAGCGCACTCTTAATCATGTGATATTGCTTAATTATAGCTAAATATAATTATAATTATAGCCAGGCTCTGTAAAGGTTAAAAACATTGCTATAGGGAATTGTAATCAAGTGGGTGATTCTGACCTTGTACATGGCTAAATCCACTATAGCACCGGAGTAACAGAATCTGTCGGCATGTTTCACGCTGATGTTGCATACGAGGACTCATAAACTCCATATCATCCCTCAGTGATTTGATCAGTTGTCTCACATTACATTGAGTAATCGCTCACCACTCAGCCCCTGGGACATTTGTCTCCTCCAATATGGGGTCATTATCTTCAGCTGCCATCTACATGGTTAAATTGCCTTCTTATCCACGCTACACCGACCTCACCCCAAGGTCAAGTGTTGCACTGTCAGACCGATTAAAGAGTGTTACACAGGAATTATCAGTCTCATCTTAAATGCTGCATCCAGCTCCTGAGAAACAAATAGAGTGAAATTGCATCAAGGACTTGAATTATGGGCCAATAGCCATTGTAGGTGTGATGATCCTTCATGGATAATGATGTGCACGCTATGAAATCAGAAAATGAGAGGTTGCGCCGTAAAGTCTTCACAGGCGGGCTCAAAGCATCTTTATTTAGCTCTCTAGGAGTATCTCAGCATTGTTCTGTGAGTGAAATGGAGTTTGAATATACGGAGTTCTCATTCAACTTCCTTATGAGCAGTGCTGGTGAAAACTGGCAGTGCTGTTGTGAATTGTGTGTGTGGTAGAGTGGTTGTTTTGCTTTAAAAGCATCTTTGAATAGCTCTTGAAACACAGCCTTTTGATTGCACAGTGCAACACCAGATAACTCTTTATCTCCAGCTTGAATGGCTAATGTCCTCTCACTCTTTCTCCCATCAAAAGATTCCATTTCCTCTCCGTAATCTTGGATACGTAATAAGAAAAGTTGTTTTCAGAAAGTTGTGGTGGACGTATAATGGGGAACCAATTATGCAGTGAAGACAGTGAATTTGCAAATTTACTTTTTCCTTTGCCAAATGATAAACACTGAAGAGTTCAAATTTGTACAGTTTCAGTCATATCCAGAATACTATTATAGTCCATTCTATTGAGATGCAAGCTGGGTATTGCATTGCCACTGAGGCATTTAATTTTAATGTGTTCAGATCTTCGTCATTTGCGTTTCAGTATTTGCATCAAGATCTACAAATCTAAAAACATTTGGTTAAAATACAGAATGACTTTTGAATGTGACTTTTTCTTCATATTTTAACCCAGTTTAACAATACAAACTAGTAAAACATTTTAAAAAGTATATACGTACGTAACACATTTCTTGCAATTAAATTCATTTTAATTCTACATTCAAATTTTAATTTCAATTATGAATTCTGTTTGCACCCTCAAGCCAAATTCAGTTCAGTTAAGGAATTTAAAAATCATTCTTTATTCAGTAATGAATGGCACACAATCCTGACAGCTACTAAATCGTAAATAACGGGAAAATGATCTCAGAATTCTATAATATCACGAGACTTATATGAAAATCTACACTTCAAGGTTAAGCCAAGGGCAAGTTATGCTCTGTGGTCCAATAGCCAAAGCAAACCAATCTGCATAGAACCCAGAACTTTCTGCA
Source organism: Gobio occitaniae (assembly GCA_033150135.1). NCBI lineage: Eukaryota > Metazoa > Chordata > Actinopteri > Cypriniformes > Gobionidae > Gobio > Gobio occitaniae. The sequence continues at coordinate 3,733 of JARQWZ010006585.1, forward strand.
AACCTGATTCGTGCCACACTGAATTTATGAGCTTGGACTAAAGCCAGTTTAAAACACGCTCTCATGCTGATCCGGAATGTTCTGTCCTTTTGAGACGCCTACTTATAAGTGTGGAAAATGAGAAGAAATGTTGTAGTAGGTCTTTCTCAAACTAGTGGCAAGAATCTTGTCTCCTCGATTGAATGGGCATGCTTGCTGTTGCCTGCTTCAATCACAGTCTGCTGGGTTTTTTTATTTCATTATTTTGCACAGCTTTTGACAGATTTATGCCTGAATATCTTAAATTGAAATGCAGAGTCTGAGTCAAGCAATGACTCGATTTACTGTCCCAGGGACACCTCATGCACCTGACATCCCAGTCTGGCAGGCCAGCAGACTATTTCAGAGCAGAGAAGGAGAGAACGGGCAGAGATGAGTGGTAGTGTTGGATATTTGCCTTTATTTTCCACTCCAGCAAAGCGAACTCCTCGTAACCCTTTGTAATGAGGATGTGGGTCATCATTTTGGCCCTGTGAGTCATAAAAAACTTGACACTTACGGTATAGGCCTCCCAGCGATATGGCAGCTCACCTCATGTCTATCCGTGGCTGCCCTGTTCCAGAGGTGATGACAGAAATGCTGGTCCTGCAGCTTTTTTTATAACTTCACTTTCTCTATTACCCATTATCCGCCTTATGCCAGGCTGGAATTTTTATCACACCAGTTGTTAGCTATTGTTATTCCACAGATGCAGGTCATAATTTTTTAGCAGCTATGGGTTGAGTTGCTCTCATTTAGCGTAGCTTTGGGACAAAAACTAGTCTGACCTGAATGAGTACTGGAATTACAATCAATAAATGTTCTTGTCCATCAACACCTGATGCACATTAATGTGAAAAGATGTCCCTGTTTTAAAGAAACATTTAAACCAAAGAAAACGTACACAAGACAATTCAGCCTTTTCTTTTCTTTTCATTTCATTTCACTATTTTTATTCTAGTGGGTGGCTTCTGCATGCATTGGTTAATTAAACTTTGCAAATTTATTAGATAATTACAGTACAAATATGTAAAGGCACTAACGAGTAGATATTTAGCTCTATTGTGTTTCTTAATGAACTTTATCTTGTGTGATATTTGCACAATGTGAAAATATGCATTCCTTATCAATGTTATTGATAATCTTTGGAAAACATTTTTTATTTAGAGACACATTTATTTTTCACTGTAGATACCGTTCAAACTTATCATACACAGAACATATATACAGTATAATGTGTGTGTGTGTGTGTGTGTGTGTGTGTGTGTGTGTGTGTGTATGTGTGTGTGTGTGTGTGTGTGTGTGTAATGCATCTATGCAGAATAATAAACATTTCTTTAAAAAAAAAAACCCACAAAAACATACTGAGTCCCAAACTTTTCCTTCTGTGCGTATCCGTAGGCGTTCTTATTATTCTGCTTCCGTTTGTATTTTACCGCTCTTGAGTTTATGGCAGCCCATAGAACCGCTAGCGGGAAAGTTTGGCACACTGATGGAAGACTGGCACAACATTAACTACAACTTTTGAACCATAAGGGCTAGAAACAAAATTCTTTTTTTCGTCTGATTCCTTGATTCGAACTCTATGATGTCATTTTTGGTAGTGCCAATTTTGCAGCCAAATTTTCCTGCCAAAAAAAACTTACTTTTTTCAAACTCCTCCTAGACAGTTTATCCGATTTGCACAGAAATTTTACCAGATCATCTTCAGACAATGGCAACAAAAATTATGGAATTCAATACGATTAATCAAAGTGTTTTTGAATAACGTTCAAAAATAGACATAAGGCTGTATCTCTGCATTGCTTTATCATATTCTGACACCTACTGGTCCGGAGATACGAAAATTGACACAATGGTAATACGATGGTGGTAAAATCAAATATTCACATGCTTATAACTATGGGTTTGGTTGACTTATTTTCACGGGAGTCAAATCCTTGCTGAGTCCAACGATACCAAACATGCTATGTTTCGCCTTATGGTTTGTTCAACGTTGTGATTTATCGCTTAAACAACTTTCACAAATATCTTCGAAACCGTTATCTTCAAAGTCCGATCGAGACGAAGCCAACCCCAGGAAAATCTGAATATTTTTTGTATGCTTATAAATACAAATGTATATAACTCCTAAACAAAATCACATATTTTCACCAAACCAAATTTGAACTCTTTCGCCGCCAAACACAGAATTGTCCGTTATTTGTGAAAAAACGCTCCTGGAAAATACTGAATGAAATGTTGACCCAGGACGAGCTATAGGACTGGGGTGTTGGTGGACTCAATCTACTCCATCTGTGTTTGATCATCACTCTGAATCTGATCTGGATGGAGTCTTTGACAAAAACGTGATTTTCTCTTTGTTCAAAAAGTTGAACATGAAGCTAGAATATTTTTTTTGTTTGTTTGTTTGTTTAAAAGCAGAGAGTCTACTCGTTCTCTTGATATATAGCATGCTCAGATATTCATACAACAAAATATTCTATGGGCCATTACATTTTTGTGAAAATTATCAAAAACCCTGGTGGTGACTGGCAACTTTTTTAAAAAAACGCTGGCGGGGAAAGAGTTCAAATTTTCTCCATATGTCTTAACTCGTTTTTGCAGTTGTTTGGCTGCTAGCTTCCTTGTTTGCTTCTGTTGTGCTTGGCCATGATAATTGCTCCTTACAGCTTTTTTAACGATTTTGATGTTCAATGACTGATACTTAAACAGTGTTTTTTTTTAAATGCTAAACATTTATGCAACTCCATTTGGCCAGAACACCACAATGGCATGATTGTGATTTGCATATTTTGTAGTATGCATTAAGATTACATGCAATATTTATTGACTTCTTCACAGTGTAAATACTTAATTTGGTCTGTTTACTCAGGTGCACCAACCTATTTATGCTGCATCTATGAGGAGCACAAATATGCTTTACAGACGTGCACAACAACATGGTCAAACTGTGAAAGGACTATAAGCAGGCTTTTTAAAATGTGCAATATATCCAGGACCAATTATATGCTCTGTGATCTGTGGTCAGAGGATCTTTCTAGACAATTGCCCAAATGATTTGGGTCTAATTCAGCAAACGCGAGTGAAGCATTCACTGTGTCTGCATGCTGTCAGACTCTTCCCAGAGCACATTTCAGGTGTCCAGATCTGTTAGAAGGTGACATTGTTTGTTTGTTACACTGTGAAAAGGGTAGAATAGAATACAAATATGCTTCAGGGCACAATGTGTCCAAATCTGCAGATTTACAACTGTTAACTTTGGAGCGCGAAATGCATAAAAGTGTTTGAGGATGTAATTTCAGACATAATAGTAAGCACTTTGCAAATGTAATTGGCCTGAAGTGGGCATACTCAGACAAACAACAGAGGTACATTTTAATATTTCATTAACAGATGAATGGGAAATTGTTTAACGCTTTGATGACTCCATTTGACCATGACATGTATTATTAACAATATAAAATATGTATATTTTATGATTACAGTAATAGTGCTTAAACCGGCTACCAAAGTGATTTAGTCCACTGTTCAAATGCCTTTTCCTTGCTCTAATAATATGGATATATAACCATCATTTTGTCTAGTTATTGCTTCATGAACTATTTATTGGAAAATGGAAAAGTTTGCCTTCAGCATGCAGCATTATACCTCAATTCATTTTAAACAAATATAAACACGAGATTCCTCCAGCCATGCTATCCATTTTTAAACACACGTCGATGTCATTTGTGATCAAGGAGGGACAAAATGCATTGTGAGTCAATGATGAGAAGAGCAGATCTGGGCCTCAAACGGAAGAAAAACAGGATGAGAAAGAAAGACATAGCAGCGGATTACTTTTGTTTTTCCAATCATCCTTTCACAACAAACAGTATTGATTCAGATTCTATGGCCCTCTCTGTCTTTCTAACCCTCCGTCTGTCCAACTCGCTCTTCCTCTGCCCACCTGGCCCCAAGAGAAATGACTCCTCAGTGCTCTCTCTTAGTATTAAAGAACCGTTGACAGGGAATCATTCTTCCTGATCTCCGAGTTTAGCCTTTAATTTTTACAAAACCTATCAATCATGGCAGAGGGAGAAGGAGGGGGGTGGGGGGTGGGGGCTGTTGGGGATGGAGATGGGGGCACAATATTTCCAAGCTGCGATTAAAAGATATCACCTTACGACATACATCAATCTGCAGAATGTCATGCGTGTCCTCATCACACTAGATTTTATGGTTCTGGCCCATTAAAGCAATAAGCCACAAGAGGCTATGTCAAAAATGATTTTATTAATGAGTTTTTCCGTCTTGTTTTCCTGTAAAAATATCTCCAGGTACTTCAATCTTAAACTTAATTTGTAAAACTGTCTAATATATTAGGACAGAAAATATATTAAGTTATGAATTAACCCTGTAACCCCACAGAGACGTGTTTAGCTGTAAATGTAAAATTGTACCGTATCAGCGTTTCGTCCACACGGATCCGGCGTTTTGGGAGCATGAAACTAAAATAAATAAATTAATTAAAATAAATAAATTAAAATAAATCTGAAAACGACACCCTTGCGTTTTCGTGAGTACAGCCAATTCGTATATTTTGTGAAATGGTGATGTCATCACACCACTTCCCATGCGGGAAAGACTAGAAAGGGATACAACTACGGGCACTGGGCATGCACACATCAATATTGTGTCATTTAATTACTGTATTTGCATTATTGTAAGAGTAGGTTTAGTGTGTAGGCGTTAATAAAACACATCTGGTAAGCAGCACATTTATTTATTATTTTATTGTGAGATTTTGCCTCACTTCCTACCATTGCTGTACCCCTTCTAGCCATTACTCTTCTTCTCCGTTTTTTGTTTATTTCTGTGGCAGAATTACAGCGCCACATATTGGCCTGGCATGTATACTACATCATTTTGCGTCGTTTTCTTTGCTCTCGCGTGTAAACAGATATTTCTTGAAACGAGGGGAAAAAAAAGATTGGATAGGGAAAGCTATGGCTTCGTGTGGACGGGGCCTAAGTTTCTCGTCTTCGTGCAATTACTACCGCAAACAGCTGTGATATACTCAAGATAAAATATATATTCTATATAAAATGATGTATGTTATAAAAAGTCTGTGTAAAGGTAATTCAGAGATTTGTTTCTAAACGCATTATACATGTTAGAAATGTATTGCTGAAAACATGTTAAAAGGGGAATTGTGGAGTTAGACTGTTATACATTTTTTTCACCAATTCTTTGTTCAGGATTTTTTGGGTGGTGCTAAAATGGCACACGGCTAATGATGGACTGGAGCCACAGAGCATGGCCCCTCCCCTAACACTATCAGAGCACATTTGCATCAGTTCGCCCGCTCAATCGCGAGTTATTGTTAGTACAGTTACTACAGTTTGCCAGCTCCTTATGCATTCTTAACGTAATTGCATATTACCTGGTTGCGATATCAAGAAGAGGTGGATTAATTTTGTGAAGAGCCATTTTGATGGAGAGCTGATCACCACCAACACCCGCCTCTGCAGTGAATATTTTACACCGGATAGTTTTACAAACTTTCATTTTAGACAACTGGGATTCACTGATGATCCACTGTTACTGGTGAATGGGGTCGAACCAACTATCTCCCGTCCCGGCCTTCATCCTCCCATCCTGCCGACATAGAGAATACTTCTTATTTTATATTTAATATTGCTTTACATTGACTTTAATGTTATGCTATTTGTGCATATCTTGTTTTAAGGATATTGTAAGGAGCAGGATATTGTATATTGTATTGTGGTGGTTGAAAAAATGGGAGATAATGCAAAGTTGCTTGGGGGGATGTGAAAAATTTGTGAGAGAACACAAAAGCATTGACATAATTTTTCCTCCTATCTCATATTTTTTGTTCCATTATCATGCCCCTTTAGGGCAGGGGTCTCCAAACTCGGTCCTGGAAGGCCACTGTCCTGAGTTTAGCTCCAACCCCAATTAAACACACTTAATCAGTGTCTAACTAAGGCCTTGTAAGACACTGATTAGCTGGTTCAGTTGTGTTTAATTGGGGTTGGAGCTAAACTCTGCAGGACAGTGGCCCTTCAGGACTGACAGAAAATGTCTGTAAAATTACTGGATAATGTCCTGGGAAAAAATTATCAGTACATTTTCCGTTTTTATTTTTTACAGTTAAGTATATTGATCATAATAATCAAAATAAGCATATCTTATTCCAAGTAATACAGTTCAGTAGTCTAACTGTTGACTATTTATGTAAAGCAATGCATTTTATCAGCATTTTACAAATTTTGCCATTTAATCAGAATTTATTCTCTTAACAATGTGTTTTATAATTCTTAACTGTAATTACTCATTATTATAAGGTTAACATGATGTTTGAATTGGTTTATAGCAAATGCATGCTGTAAAACTGATATTTAAACAGTCATGGCTCCTTAAAGTTTTATTAAGGTGAGCTTAACCTTGTTGCACTGTGTTGCAGGGTTGCTAAGTCAGGCCGTCGCTTCTGTCTGGAGTTGAACAAATCTCTTCCAGTAATGACCACAAACCAGAAGACTTCTCTCCTGTGGTGTGAAGCAATTAAGCATACTAAAATACATGCATGATGCATAACATAGTGTGTTTGGAGGTCACACTTCTTCTGACAAGCTTACAGGGAAGATGATGAGTTCACTGCACTGCGCCCAAGCCCGATCCCTTATGGATTCCAACTCTTTATCCCAGCTGCATGTTAACACACTGGCCACGTACCGCCACTGTTTTACGTGTAGTGGGCACAGTGCCATAGACTCATGATGGATGATTAGAGCAGCACAAAAAAGCCAGTAAAGTGTTATAAAAGATAAAAGATCTTAACCAGTATCACTCTGCATGATTTCTGGTACTGATCCTTTGTTTATACTTTCCAAAGTGTGTACACTTCTTTTGCACACAAACATATCAGATTGTTAACCTTATTATACATATTTGCATTAGTTAAGAGGAAATTAAATGCACAGCAGGGAAGGATAAAGGACTCACCAGCAGGTGAAGTGGAGGATGAGAATACAGATGGCTGTCCGCAGTTTCCTCCCCTTCTGAATCACTGCAGCTACAGAAACTGTGCTCACACCATGTATATAAGTGCACGTTAAAAGTGCAATTTATGATTGTCTTGCTATAAGGTCAGAAAAGATTGCAAGGTTACTATTTAAAAGTAAGCTCTCTCTCTGCATTGAATACAGGCTGCAACTCCACACACAGTAGATGTAGTGATAATAAACCCTAGAAACCCACTTGTTATGCTCTCTGCTTGAGAGCCTATTTGAAGGCACACTGTTGAGCTTGTGGATTTAGCAGCATCCTGTGCTATTCTGTTTTTTTAGGGGCCAATTTCAGCAGCTTTGCTGTGTTTGTTTCCATTCAAAAAGGGTGGGAAATTTTAGCCCTAAAACCACAGTGGCTGGTTAAGTAGATTCACCAGCCACTATATGCCATTTTATATAATTTTAAAATGATTTTTTGATTTTATACAAGCAGTATTATGATTTTAAGGCTTAGCATAGGTTATTTTTTACATTAAACACAATAGCCCAAGTGTTCCTCTCTGAATATATGTGTGACCCTGGACCACAAAACCAGTCATAATGCTGCGTTCACACTAAACGCGAATAGAGCGTCAAAATCGCATCTACCGCGTGTAGTTGTACGCTTGAACATTTTGAATCCATTTGCGTGTCCACAGCGTATAAATCGAGCGTTTGAAGCGAAATAGACGCACGCGCGTTCAAGGTGCTCCAGGAGAAATGTCATAAAACACCACTCTGCCTCTTTTCATTTTCATTAAAAATATATATTAAACATTAATAGCCACACAAATGTGGTCCAGGCAACGCATTATCTTCACTGCATGTATATTTAAATATCCATATATACAGTGAGGAAAATAAGTATTTGAACACCCTGCTATTTTGCAAGTTCTCCCACTTAGAAATCATGGAGGGGTCTGAAATTGTCATCGTAGGTGCATGTCCACTGTGAGAGACATAATCTAAAAAAAAAAAATCCAGAAATCACAATGTATGCTTTTTTAACTATTTATTTGTATGATACAGCTGCAAATTAGTATTTGAACACCTGTCTATGAGCTAGAATTCTGACCCTCAAAGACCTGTTAGTCTGCCTTTAAAATGTCCACCTCCACTCAATTTATTATCCTAAATTAGATGCACCTGTTAGAGGTCGTTAGCTGCATAAAGACACCTGTCCACATCATACAATCAGTAAGAATCCAACTACTAACATAGCCAAGACCAAAGAGCTGTCCAAAGACACTAGAGACAAAATTGTACACCTCCACAAGGCTGGAAAGGGCTACAGGGAAATTTCCAAGCAGCTTGGTGAAAAAAGGTCCACTTTTGGAGCAATCATTAGAAAATGGAAGAAGCTAAACATGACTGTCAATCTCCCTCGGACAGGGGCTCCATGCAAGATCTCACCTCGTGGGGTCTCAATGATCCTAATAAAGGTGAGAAATCAGCCCAGAACTACACGGGAGGAGCTGGTCAATGACCTGAAAAGAGCTGGGACCACCGTTTCCAAGGTTACTGTTGGTAATACACTAAGACGTCATGGTTTGAAATCATGCATGGCACGGAAGGTTCCCCTGCTTAAACCAGCACATGTCCAGGCCCGTCTTAAGTTTGCCAATGACCATTTGGATGATCCAGAGGAGTCATAGGAAAAAGTAATGTGGTCAGATGAGACCAAAATAGAACTTTTTGGTCATAATTCCACTAAACGTGTTTGGAGGAAGAAGAATGATGAGTACCATCCCAAGAACACCATCCCTACTGTGAAGCATGGTGGTGGTAGCATCATACTTTGGGGGTGTTTTTCTGCACATGGGACAGGGCGACTGCACTGTATTAAGGAGAGGATGACCGGGGCCATGTATTGCGAGATTTTGGGGAACAACCTCCTTCCCTCAGTTAGAGCATTGAAGATGGGTCGAGGCTGGGTCTTCCAACATGACAATGATCCGAAGCACACAGCCAGGATAACCAAGGAGTGGCTCTGTAAGAAGCATATCAAGGTTCTGGTGTGGCCTAGCCAGTCTCCAGACCTAAACCCAATAGAGAATCTTTGGAGGGAGCTCAAACTCAGTGTTTCTCAGCGACAGGCCAGAAACCCGACTGATCTAGAGAAGATCTGAGTTGAGGAGTGGGCCAAAATCCCTCCTGCAGTGTGTGCAAACCTGGTGAAAAACTACAGGAAACGTTTGACCTCTGTAATTGCAAACAAAGGCTACTGTACCAAATATTAACATTGATTTTTTCAGGTGTTCAAATACTTATTTGCAGCTGTATCATACAAATAAATAGTTAAACAAACATACATTGTGATTTCTGGATTTTTCTTTTTAGATTATGTCTGTCACAGTGGACATGCACCTACGATGACAATTTCAGACCCCTCCATGATTTCTAAGTGGGAGAACTTGCAAAATAGCAGGGTGTTCAAATACTTATTTTCCTCACTGTACATATAACAATGTATTGTTGGCTATTGCCACAAATATACCCGTGTGAATATGACTGGTTTTGTGGTCCAGGGTCACATTTCATATTAGCCTATTTTAAATAGGACCTATTCATGTGTGACACTGTCACATAAGAGACATGTTTTACTGCTCTATTTATTACAATGATGTTATGTTTAATTGAGTTTTTAATGGGCTTACATGTTTTATTTGTCCATTTTATTCTCTTAACATTTAAAGTGTGTATTTAAGAAATGTATGGTTGGCCTGTCATGTGAGCGATCACATGACTGGAAGCAGGAACTACACCTGTATAAAGTGAGCAACATGGCAAACAAATGCCCTGTCCAAATACCCACACTTGCGGTCTTTGCACTTGACTACTTTTTTATTTTATTTTCAATACTTGCACTCTAAAATAAACTTAGTAGTTGTTATGTTACTAATAGAAGACACAATTAAAAAAAAAATTCAAACAAATAAAATGTGCAACACTGTATGTTTTACTGCCAAATTATATGTGATATCTAATTAATTGAACTTAGGGTAGAATGTTTTCATCGACATCTCGCAATTTTGTGCGAGTTCCCAAACATAATAATGCATGATGGGATATGCTTAGATAGTGTGGGTTTAGGACTAACCTTTCCAGACACAAACTTCAATCTTTTGGATTATCACTTCTTTTGGACTGTATATAAAACTGGTGGACACTCACATTGGGACAATTCCACACACTAGGATTCGTATGGACTGTTTTAGGCTATGGTGCTATGGACTCTATGCTTTTAACAGCTTGAGTTTTCCTGGTTTTATTGTGTTGTTTAAAAAAAAAAATCTGACAACATTTTAACTCCTGTAACCTAACCAATTTGGCTGATCATTACACATTTTTTTCAGCATTTTCTCTCCAAAGGGAGTTATCTCTATATCAGTAAGCACTGTTTCTGAACTCCCTGGAACGTCTCAATTAGTCGACAGACTTAATAATTCCCTCCCGAAGCATACACAAAATAAAGGTGGTGAGGCCTGGTTGAGTTGCATTAGTAGTGTGTTGAAACTCACGGTTATGGTAAGAACTGTGACATTTTAGAAACACGCTCAAAGTTATTGACTAATCACAACCTCAAACACACTGGTCCATCTGACCAATCAGGGTACATTGTGCTTTTCGGAAGGAGGGGCTTCTTTGAGATAAGAAGTAAACAGAGGCTGCTTCCGAAAACTTGGGCAATATTGGGCAATTGTAAAAGGGCATTCAGAAGTACATCCAGTTAAAAGAGTATTAGATCAAATTGGAAGAAGTAACTGTGCTACTTGCTCTACTGTAGTATTGCCAGTAACACCTCCATGGCTATTCCCAGTGCCTGTAGTTGTCTTTCAACTTTTAGTGAGTATAAATTATTAAAAAAACAGACAAGACCTAAAGAATTAATAGTACATAAATATTTGGATCAGAAATGTGTATCTGTAACTAAAGATCCAGGACATACAACATCAGCAGTGTATATACCAAGGTTTAGGTACAAGATAGCAAAAGGAACATCTAATCATATATCAGTATACAACAGAAATGCTTGCAATATTAATGACTCTTCAGTGGGTGGAAGAGATCAAAATACCTGAAGGGGTCATATGTTTGGACTCTTTTGCAGCATTATCAAGTTTAAAATGTGGAAAATCATCAACTAGGCAAGACATTTTATCAGATATTTTACAAAGTTTGTTCAGAATAAATCAAACAAGAATAGTTATCTCATTTGTATGGGTACCCGCTCATATATAGGGGTAGAAGGAAATTAAGTGGTGGATCGAATAGCAAAACAAGCATTAAGCATTCTGCACTTAACCAGTCAGTACATATGATTGGAAAACATGAATCTGGATGTTGTGTCAGATGTGATCTTTTTTAAACAGTCGAGCGTGTTTTATTAAAGTGTGAAGGTTATGACAATGAGAGAATACAACTTATAGATGCACGTAGTGATATACGAAGGAGTTAATCAGCTTTCGCTGCAGAATTTGTTAAGCAAAGATACAACCGTAAGAGTGTTCAACATTCTATTGAAATATCTCAAAGACACAGAGTTAATTAACAGGATTTCAGATTTACATGTAGTTTGATGTTTTCAAAGTGTGTTTTTATATTAATTATTATATATTTTCCCTCAACATGAGTGCTCCACACTCCATCCCAGTAGGTGGCGGAATATGCACCAAAAGCTGGTTTGCCAACCGCTATAAAATGTCAAAGAAGAAGAGAACTTGAGCAGCAGACTTGTTTCCTCGCTGCACTATCAGGCAATGACTTTGCAGGCAACGTTTGCTCATGATGGTACCTCACAAAACTGATTTCTGAGGCAACGTAACAGTTTAAGGATCTACAGCAAAATAAAGAGAGCTTTAAATGAAATATTTAATTGTGAGATGGTGGTCCAGTGGGTTAAACCATGGAACTGATACGCAGAAGGTTGCTGGTTCGATCCCAGTGATCACCACCAGTTTGTCCTTGAGCAAGGCACTTTACTCCATGTTGCTCCAGGGGGATTGTCCCTGTAATAAGGGCACTGCAAGTTACTTTGGATAAAAGTGTCTGTAATTACTAATTTCTCGCTAGAAATTACATCAGAAGTGGAAAACGTTGGTCAAAAATGTACTTTCAGACACCATCTTAATTTTTTATCTCAACTTGCAAAGAATGGAAATCACAGGATTGTGGGATATTAAAGGCAACAAATAATACATCTATGCTGTCTTCACAAATGGATCAGACGAAAGCATCTCAGAAGACAGGAAGTGAAGCTTGATGCCTTGGAAAGTGTCCTCCGAAGACAGCATTTTTTTTTTCCGTTTTCAGATGCAGCCAAAGTGTTACTGACAAACTGGAAAGAGAGGTGCTGCAATAATAAAAAATATGTTAAATACTTTGTTTTTTTGAACATTCAAATTAGTGTAACTGTCGTAGGCCAGTAAGAGCTGTGTGTGTGTAAACCACACTCCCCTAATCTCAAGAGGTGGGTTAGCGACTAACGCTGGAGGCTGTGCCTCCCACACTGGAGACGCCAGTTTGAATCCCGCTCTGAGAGGGTTGAGTGGGACCGGTTACATTTGGTGTGGTGACCCAGATGGGAGTGATGTTTAGGGGGGTGAGTGTAACTGTCGTAGGCCAGTAAGAGCTGCGTGTGTAAACCTCCCTCAAGAGATGCTCTAGTGACTGCCGCTAGAGGTCTTTAGCCTTCTTGTTAGAGCACCTGACTCCCACACCAGAGACGCCGGTTCAAATCCCACTCAGAGTGGGTCGAGTAGGATCAATTACACATGAAAATCTATTCTAGATCCCCAAATCAGGACTGTGTGAAAGGGCATAATATGGCCTCTTTAATTCATTGATTCAAATTTGTCAGAAGTTCATAATGTAGCCATCTTGCGTTTTAGTGCACATGTTCTGGACAAAACATTTATCATTTGTCTCTTACATTAAAATTAAACAGTGCAAAATATTTTCTGTTTTTATTTTATTTTTGAACTTTTTTTTTGAACTTTATCAGTAGTGATGTACTGCATGCAGTCATGAAATAAGATCACAACCCTGCTTTTTTTCTGTAACTCAGAAAAGGGCCAGTGTAGAGAGACACTTCAGTTTATCTATGAGGAAGTGAATTCTTGGGGGAGCGGAGTTGTTTGTCTGAGGCACTATTGTGCCAGCTGCATTGTCTTAGAAACCACCAGTGGATCATAATATTGAGGTTTGACATTGTTTACTCATAAAGCTTTGATTCGTTGCCTGATAGCTCTGGGATCTGCTGCTGTACCCTGAATTTCTTCTTCCAATACCATAAGGATTACATCAGACTTTTATCTCATGGTGCAGCATCACATGTGCCATGAACAACTAAATGTGGGTGATGCAGCAGAACCCATTTCACATTTCAGATTAATTGTCAATGTACCATGAAACTGTCAACAGTTTTATAAAGCCGGTTAAACTGATTCATGTGCTAATAATGGTGTTCAGGTGGGGGCATTTATTGATCATACAAAGAACAATTTAAGTAAGTGTTGGCTATTTGAATTGCAAGCAGTATTAAGATGTTTAAGCTCAGCAGAGGTTACTCTGGCACTAAACACAATAGCCAAAGTGTTCCTCTCTGAATAGACGCCTACATTCCCCGTGAAGAATTTCACAACCTTTCATATCCTTAATGAAGGTTTTCATAAAAACGACACAATCCTGCAGCTTTTTGGCTTCCTCCAGCCAAGCCATTATTCCCACACGCATCAGGAATACCCAACCCTTTTTCATCCATTTAGAAAACTCTTATACCGCTTTTCTTTCTTTTGTTGGGGGTAGGGAGGCGGGTGGATGAGGAACACTAGCATACTTTCACACTCTCTCACTCCTTTCTTTATTTGGGACTCATATAGATGTATATAAATGGAAGAGGGACGGCCTGGGTTGCCGGCTCTCTTTTATTATTTCAGATTGGTGAAGCAGGTGATGGAGAAAGCGGCAGACCAGAGAGGTACAATAAGGAAATTGTCTTGAGCCAAATAGCTTCAGATTAAGAGCATGTCTGAAACTGTGTCTTTTCTGCTGTTGTCAGCCATACGCACAGAACGAGAAACGAGGTTATATTGAGCGAGGTGTGCAGAGAGATTTTTAGAAGCCGGCGGTGAGAGTGTCTTTAACGGGTGACTTCAAACACACCTACTTAAAAAAAAAAGCATAAACAAGAACAGAAAAAGAGAGGAGACTAAGGCTGTTTGCCACACTTTTTACTCTAGTAAGTACTTTTCTGGGGATGTTTATTTTTAAAACTCAATTTCTGTATTGGCTAGAAAAAAAAAAAACTTTTTATCACAAAAAGAACAACATATAAACTTTATTTGAACACATATTGACCAATAGTGGGATATGTTATTACAGTAAATGGGGTAAGTTGTCACACCTGTCATTATGTTGCCGGTTAAAGGCTTTCCTTCTAAATTTAAAAATTATAATATATAATTTTTGATCAACAAATATTGTAATATGCATACATTTATAATATGTAATATGCATGTAGTGTTCACTTTTTAATTGTGCATATTCATATTTTATGTTTCTATTATTTTTGTCTGTTTGATTGTTTTTTTGTTTTGTTATTATAGATAATCTTATAGTTATTTGTGACAATTTGCCCCATTCTCCCTAATCAAATAACCTACCCATGCAAAGAAATAGATTGAAAGGTGTCATGAAATGGCTTCTTTTTTTTTTTTTAATACTGTTGTCTGAGGTCAAATTATGACGTTCGCAAGGTTTTTACATTCAGAAACATCATCATGAAAAAGTAATATGCTATTTTCTGCTTTGGTTTTGAGGCTTTCTGAAGAAACGGTCAGTTTTGATGGGCGTCCTGCATTGAAGACTTGGAAGTAAACGCCCACGGCTAGGATTGGATAAGATTTGCATATTTAATGAGCTTCAGCTCCTCTCAGTACATGTGGGAATTGTTTTGAAAGCGTCTGGGGAAACGCTCACAGGACTCGCAAAATATCTTTATCAAACAAACAAAGATTCATCTCTCATCCAACCGCGATTGATTGGAATGTTGTCGCCCGATAAGTGAATATAACCGCAAACCGTACACACACACACACACACACACACACACACACACATACACGTGTGCACGCACAAGAAAGGAATGTTATTTCACTATTTAAAATAGCCCGTCAGCAGGCTGAAAAACACATAGCCCCGGGGAAGTTGGGCTTTTAAAAAAGTCAAGTCTGAGCAGGGACCTCACTAGGATTTGTTAAAGAAAAGTTACTGTAATGTTAGCTTTTAGACACATCAAAGCTTCATGGGGGAATTTACTTAGGCCAGACTTTGCTCCTGATGAGTTACTATAAGCAATGTATCTATCTGTCTGCTCATGTAAATGTATGATAAAGTAATAGCATACTATATCTAATTCCTCTCTATATAAGATAAGTTGTCCACAGTATGCTATTTAATTACACAGAACCGCATGTATTCAACCAATGTTTGAGCTAAAATACAAATATACAGCTAAACCTAAATTGAGCTAAACCTATACAAATACCACAGCTGTACAATTTTCACACCCTATACTAAATTTACCCTATGTACAATAGCCTAATGACATAACATTATTTAATATTTGAATCACAGCTTATAGTGTTTTGAAATCAACAACCCAAGTGCATTTTACCTCAAACTTGCGACTAGTTAACTTTCTAAAGTAGCAATCGCTTCTCGGGTCGACATTAACACACTGACAAAATTATATTCAGAATTAAAAATATTTTTATACCACTTTTTAATGTGTTATTGTGTAAAGGTGTTCACGAGATACCAACCTTTCGCCAACTTGCTTTCAACGTCGAATACTCGTTCTCATGAAGACGCGGTGTGCACGGAGGGGAGGGGCTGTCTGTGTGTGTGTGTGTGTGTGTGTGTGTGTGGCGCGTGTGTATGTGAGAGAGAGCATGAGTGCGAGACGCAGGGAAAGGAAATGCAGCTGAACGTTATTTGCTCTATGAAAGACATTGATAAAGACGAAGACTAAGGACATTTAATCTATCATTTTATTTTAGTTAGTTTTGCCAAACACACATTACAGATTTGGTTAGTTATCGTTTTTTTGTAACGCCTCGTTTTTATTTTTATTTCAGTTAACCACAACCCACCTAGTTTTCGTTTTTTCGTTAACGATTATAACCTTGGTAACGACGAGACGAGATGAATCCTCAGGCAGTTACTTGCAGTAGCGCTCCGCTCTGAAAGCTGCCACAGTTCACACCAATGCAACGAGACATATATATATATATATATATATCATAATATATATCATTTGTTGCCTCTAAATATGAATGAGGATACGGTTATTGATAAATCAAATTGTTATTGTTGTTCTTATTATCATTTAAGGGGGCTTAGGAACATTTTGGGGTATCTTCAGCGCCCCTAAAATAGGCCTAACGACGTCCCTGAGTCTGAGCCCTGGTCCATAACGTTACAAGTCCGAGTATGATCACGAAGTAAGCAATAACACTTCAAATAGAGGATTCTCCAGCCTGTGACCGCGTGCTAAGGTATGTAATCAATAGATTTCAAACGATCTGTAACAATGCAATACTAACACATATAAAAAAACATGTTTTACTCACATCAGAGTGTTGTTCCTGTCCTCTCCTGTCGGATCCAATATAGAAAGCACAGCATTATGTTTTAATCTCAATATGTCTGCAAATCCAGTCTCAACCTGTATCTTGTTTACAAACGATTCCGTGGTGAAATGAAGCAAACAAACGCACAATGTCTTATGCACGTGAGCTGGAACCGTCATGTTTATTGCTCGGTAGCATGACCAGTTTAGCTCCACGAGTCGTTGGGTGGGCTTGAGGTGGTGCTTCTGCATCCTACTACATCAGTGGTCGACATATTCTGCCATCGATCGTTTTCTGGGCCTGGTGTCAAAAAAAGCTTTTCTTTGACTTACAAGGACGTTTTCAGCTCAGAAACTTACAGGATATTCTTATATCACGATGAACTTTTATATATCAAAGGCTCAAGGAAAAGTTGATTTCTCAATTCATCACCCTTTGAAAAGTTA
Organism: Gobio occitaniae; assembly: GCA_033150135.1. NCBI lineage: Eukaryota > Metazoa > Chordata > Actinopteri > Cypriniformes > Gobionidae > Gobio > Gobio occitaniae. The sequence goes on from JARQWZ010006585.1 coordinate 20,884, forward strand.
AATTCCATTGTTTAAATTCTATAGATTCTATGGACTCTAATTAAATGGTTCACCCAAAAATGACAATTCTATCACGTCGTTCCAAACCCATAAGACTTTAGTTCATCTTTGAAACACAAATTAAGATACAGATTAATTGGATCTTTTGCTTTTGTTTGCCATATTTGATGTGTTCTATGCATGTGCAGTGATCAATGTTTATACAGTATGTGAATAAAAGCCTAAATTTGTTCATCAAATAAAGCGATCGTGTCTCTTCAGAAGAGTTGGAATAAACCACTTGATGTATATGGATTACTTTTACGATTTCTTAATAGATAAATTTATTTCTTAATAAAAAATATCTTAATTTGTGTTTCGAGAAAGACAAAAGTCGTCAATGGGTTTGGAACGACATGAGGGACATATTTAATGACGGAATTTTCATTTTTGGGAGAACTATCCCTTTAATTTCACCAAGGTTGTTATATGCTGTTATATTTTTTGCACACAAGATCTTTCTTACTTGCCTCTTAGATTGTAATTGTTTTTGTGGGGTTTTTTTTTTATTATTATTGGGAGGATACCAAGAGATGAGGTCAGAGAAGCAATTGTGCATGAAAAATGCCATTCCGTGCCTAGCTTCCTGCCGCACAGAACAGCTTAGTGTGGATCACAAAACTAGCTGTCACTTCTGAACATTAGTATAATACTGAGGCTGCTCTGATGCTGTATCAAGACAGCGGCCCTCCATAATCACCATTATATAACAAGGAAAGACGCTGAAGGAGGATTGGAAAGAGCAACTTGCCGTTCAATAGCCGTGCATGGTTATGTTTCTTAACAGCTCCTGTCACCCTGGGGCAAAATCCTAATCAAGACGCATAGCAATTCTCACATAACCTCATCTTAAACTTTGTATGCCTCATTCTTTAAATGTCTGGATGGCTCGCTTTGTTTAAATAGCCTCCGGAATTGCTTTAAGGCTGACTACCTATAGACGTGCTTAATTAGCATCTGAGGGACTTAGCGATAATTGTTTGTTAATCTTGCCCTTCATTTGAATAATCAGGGTCTCTCTAGGATTCATCTTTTAAAAAATCAATGTGCCAACCAGACTGTTAATGATAAGAATCTGCCCCAGCCTGGTTAGAGTGGAACTGATTCACAATTTCTAGGGTGACGGCGAGAAAGAGAAAGTGGTCGGACAAAAAAACAATAATGAAAGAAGTAGGGAGGGAGGTTGCATGGAGAAGAATCCCAAACATTACCCTAGTACCCTAGTTACGTAACTCAATAAAAGAGCTTCTGTAAGACCACCGGGACTGAAATAAAGAGAGAGCATTTTTCATTCTGTTTGATTTTCATTTCAGCCCCAATATAGAATCATATTGTTCATAAATTGACAAACAACATGTATTAGAGCATGTGAGTTACTCAAGATACACATTTCATACACCGATCAGGTATATGTACCAAATATTGTTTTGGTCCACATATATATACAGTATATGTGGACTAGGATATGTGGATTAGGGATGTGCATCTCCATAACTGAGGCCGATGTGGTACGCATCTCAATGCATAGCCAACAATACGGTCCATTAAAGATACATATGAAGCAGCTACGGATGTGATATGATACGATTCACCACTATTATAATGCAGTGCGATTCGATTTCAACACGATGTGATTCAATGTAATACGATGCAATGGAATTCACATATTGTACAGATAGTTCACTTTTATTTATTTGGTTCAAACGGACTCATAAAATCATAAATTAGCTTAAGTGCCTTCTGACTTTGTTTCCAAACATTGGATTTGTAATTATTTGGTGGAAGATGCAGCTCTACCTCTGCCATTTTAAACTATATTCTATGTACAAAAGTGCATGTGCAAGTGAGTTGAGCGCTTGAAAACAAAAGTTCACTAGTTTGTGCACGTGCCAAACACGTCTTTCTGTGCTCACGGCAAAAGGAGTACAGGTTCAGTCAACTCATTACAGACGCACGTGGTGGATAGATTCTAAGTATTAGCATTCCACTGTATTGGGAATGTATTAAAGACACTGTATTAAAGACTTTCAGACTAGTCTGACTCGATATGCTATATATTTTCGAACTGATCCGACTTACGGTTTTCCTAAAAAAGGAGGATCAAAACTCTGAAAAATCCCTTTGACTTTCATTGACGGAATGTTCAGATGAGCCAAGACTGTTCAAACTCTAACTGACAAAATTCATATACACACTGAAATCCATTAGACTCAATTAAGCTGCCATTCTATGTACTATTTCTAATCCACTGAGACTCAATTAAACTTAAACCATTCTATCTAATATTTATAATCTATCTATCTATCTATATATATATATATATATGTCTGTCTGTCTGTCTGTCTGATAATTATGTGCCCACTGTTGGCCCTTTCAGTGGTGGACAGGGGTCAGCATGGGCACCCTGACTGGTCTGCGGCTATTCTGACACCTTTCTATCAGAACCAGCATTAACTTCTTGAGCAATTTGAGCTACAGAAGCTCATCTGTTTGATCGTACCACAGAGGCCAACTTTCCCCCCACATGCATCGATGAGCCATGGCCGCCCATGACCGCCCATGACCCTGTTGCCGGTTTATCTCTGTTCCTTCCTTGGACCAATTTTGATAGACACTGACCACTGCAGACCGGAAACACCCTAGCCTGACGTCGTCATACTCAATTCTAGTCAGAATATGAGTCTGATACTGCTCCGTTGGGCTGTGATTATGGGGCGTGTTTCAACCGAACCAGGAAAGACCTCAATTGGATAGACCTACAACCAATCAGAGCAACGGAGCGACGCATAACGTTAGTTATCAAATGTCAACAGAACTCAACTGCACTGTGTTGCCATGTCCGCGGGTTGAAGCGACCCCAATTATGTGATCCACAGACCCAGCAATGCGATTTTTAGCTGCCAGCCCTGCCAACATAACACATATTTTACCCCCCAAATGCCTTTTTTCCCGGAGAACCCCCCCTGGAAAGCTATTGGGCTTGTTTTTGGCTAGTTTTGAGGAACGTTAGCAATTGGGCGGGTTTTGTTGTAAAAACTTGGCAACCCTGTACCTGCACGCACGCTGGAATAAGTAGCCTAACGTTAGAAGAAAAAGATGAGTGTAAACGATCTTTGCCGGTGTTGTAAAAAAAGAATTTAAGGATACACAGAGTACTTACCAACACCATCATCATTTCTGAGAGAAATAGTAAAGGTGAATGCATATACGAACAAGTTCTCCGTTTAGGATTAGAACAAACTCAACCCAAGCGCTCTTTGGTGACGCTGATGATTACGTTAATGTTGATCATCTGTCCATCATCGTCTAAAGCCCGCCCTGACAATTTCATTGGTCCGAACAGTTTCTGTTCGGGCATAATTACTTCTCTATGGATCAAGTCCAGACCGAACTGCCCGAGTAAAAATGTTGTGGGCGGGGCTAAGTTCGGCTGGCATCCAGGCTAGAAACACCCCACAAGAGGTGCAGTTTTGGAGATGCTCTGACCCAGTCGTCTAGCCATCACAATTTGGCCCTTTGTTAAGTGAGTTTGTCAAACTCGCTCAAATCCTTACGCTTACCCTTTTTTCGTGCCTCTAACATATCAACTTGTTCAAAATGTTCACTTGCTGCCTAATATATCCCACCCACTAACAGGTGCCGTGATGAAGAGATAATCAGACTTCACTGTCATAATGTTATGCCTGATCAGTGTATGTTGCATTAGCATTCATGGGTATTTTTACACATAAAGTTTGTTTGAATATGCACTGAAAAAAGCAATATTGACAATATTGACTGGTGTATTGACTGCAAAACAAAAATATTTACTAGGAACTATATCATGTTTGTGTAACCTTTTTATTTGTATTAAAATTATAGTTACATTTTACTGTAGTTACACTTATTTTATACTATCATAGTGTGTGTGCATGCGTATCAAGGAAGGATGATCAGAAGTAACAAAGACATTTATATAAGTGTTAGTTCTATTTCAAATTAAAGCTGTTCTTTATTTATTAAGGAATCCTGAAAAAGAATGCATCATGGTTTCCAAAAAATTATGGAGTGCAATTGTTTTCAACACTGATAATGCTACTTTAGCATATTATAATTATTTATGAAGGATCATGTGACACTGAAGACTGCATAATAATTAATAGAATGTGCATAGCTGTTTAAAATAGTATTGGATGGAGTACGTCACCGCACAGGACATTTCAACGTCCCAAAAGTATATAATGTCAACCACCCTTGTTTATTACGCAGTTTCCCTCATGGGGACCATTGGCTGCTCCATACAATGTAGGTCATTTCAGCTTTTACTATCCTTGTGGAGACATTTGGTCTCTGAAATGTAGGCAGAACGTGCCCCACGCACATTCATACAAGCACAGTAAGCTATATAAAAGGGACATTGAGGTTAAAAGGGAAAGGGAAATGATGGATATTAGCTTGGCTCTCATTATGTGCGTAAGATATTTAAAAGGCAGTTCAATGATAGTCCGATAGCATTCAGAGTGACTTTGCAGTCTGCACGTCCTGTACTACAACATTCATGCAAACTAAAGTGGAACAGTGCCCTTGCCTGTTTCACTCATGAAATAAAGCTTTGATGTTGGAAATTTCCTTCAAACTCAGGATTCGAGCAGCTATTGTTCCAGCCCAGCACCGTGTGGAATACGTCAGCCTGTCATCTCATATTCTAAAATGACTTGCTCTCTTTCTCTAACTGGTATTTATTGATATGTATTTTCCTTTGTTACCAATGGTTCCATGTGAAAAAGACATGAGAACTTGACAGCGCAATCTCCGCTTCTGAGCCAAGAAAAAAAAATTGCTTTGCCAAGGATTCAAAGACAACTGCACAATAAGGAACAAAACTCGCATGGTGCCCTCACAGCATTGTTGAAGCTCTTGTTTTATTCACCAGAAATTAAATGGGCATTCCTTTCCGTCTGCCTCCCTCTCTGTCTCTCATCCCTTTCTCAGCGCTTGCACTGTGACTCATCAGCGAGGCATCCTGGGAGTGTTGAATAATGTATGTTCCACCATACAGGCGGAGACACAATGCAATCTCAGAGAGAGACTCAGGCACATGTGCTTGTTGGACAATCAGACCGCTGCTGTGTGCGTTGTTCTGTTTAAAACCAAGCACAAGCTTTTCATTCACCTCGGCTCAAACCCCTCGCTCACCCCTCGGTCTCTTATGGAGAATCCCTCTGTGCTTCTATCTGTAAGTCACCTAGATGCTTCATGGATTTGATGCAGATCACTGGTTGTCAACATGAATCAAGCACAAGGAATTGTATAAGAAGCAATTTTTATTATTTAGCTTAACAGCCCCTCATGTCAACCCTAACCTTTGCAATAATTAATCAGTTTGAGTAGAGCAAACTCAAAATAAACAAATTAGTTCAATCAACTTCTTCATAACTTTATTTTTCTTTTGAGTTCAATAAACTGACACAGTTCAAGTAATCTGAATTGTTTAATTATTTTGACTTTTATGAAATAGTTTCCTTTAATTTGGACAAAAACTTAAATTTACCTGAAACTGGGCTCGGATGGGGAGAGCGGGGCACAACCTAACGCTTTTTGACTGTCTCGGTTTGTGTAAATCCACTTAGGGTTGAGAGTATTTATTTTTTCCCACATTAATTTCACACATGTCTAGTACAATTCTGTGGTTTTGTTTCATTAATACGCTGTATACTTTTTTCTTGATTTACCCCGAAAGAATGGAAGTGAAATGTGACAACATGCCCCATAGGTGGGGTACATTGTAACATGTGAGGGGCACGATGTAACATGACCAAATGACAGCTTAAAATGTTATCTGATATAATCAAAAAAATATCCATGACAAACTAAAATATTTTGTCAATAAAATACAATTATTAACTTTTTAAAATAAAATAATGGCATTTTTGAATCATTAAAAATATACACATTTTTGAGTTTGACAACAAACACATCGCTAAATACAGCTATCGTCGCTGTCCGATGAAAACCACGTATGTCCATTTTGTCGATTTTGAGATTTTTGCGACGGATTGAATGTCCAGGTTCATTTCCGTATACAGTATGCTTCACATATCTAAATGGCCAATGAAAAGTTGTGAAATCATGTCATCTGATTTTCACGTATATCCATTTGGTGTCAAAGCTGTCAATCACGCCGCGTATCTCCCCGCCCTGTGGAAGCATCTCGCCGGTCTCGTGAAGTTTCATCGAAGCTCAGCACTGGATAGCCGAAAGTACGACATTGAAGCTCTCCACAGTTTAGTTCTAATCTAGTTCTTCACAGATTAGTTTGCTTGCTAGTATGTAAATAAACTCGGTCTCATTGATAAGATTCAAACTTTTTTTTCTTAGTCAAACTGATCAAATTATAGCCTGTAATGCTACTGTCATGATTGTCACTAGAACATGCCTCACTCATACTGCTATCACCGCTTGCCAGAGGCTGAGAATGTCCAGCACGTATTCCTCTGTCAATATGAAACGCGACTTGGCCATTCTAATTAATGATCGGAAGAACGCGTATCGACCGCCGTTACTGTAAAATATGCACGTATGTCCATTTAAACTCAATTTTGGTCAAATGTGGATTATATCATTACACTGGCAAGAATATGGTTACATGTAAAGATGCCGTACCAAGTATGACAACGCTACATTCAACTGCTTTTGAAATACGGTGTTTTTTTTCACTTCCTGAAAAGAACTTCCGTTTTGGACATACGTGAGTTTCATCGGGCAGCGACGCTATGCAGCATTGTTAAAAACATAATAATAATGAATACTTTCTGAACATTGACTCTCAGTCATTATTCACCCTTTTCTCATGGTTTCTCAATAGAATTCATAAAAGTATAGAATATAATAGTGTAGTTCTAATAGGGGCATTGTAACGCAGTGTTACAATACGCCCCACCTGCGCAACTGGGATTTAAACCACGGCTCGTGTCTTCTGCTGTTAGATCAGCATTAAGGAACGATCTCAACTGTTAAATAAGGTATAAGATTAAAATAATATCGTATTTTTCTTCTTTTAAATAAACACAAAAAACAGAGATGAAAAATAAACTTAAGGAAGAAATTTACTTTGCTATGGTTAAATAAATGTTGTTATATCTTCCAAAGATTTTTTAATTTTGTTTTCAATGTTTTCTCTAAATAATGTTGATATGGCAACCAGAGTCCTGCACGGGTGCGAGTACCCACGAATATTGATGAAACGGGTGAAAAACATCCTAACTGTGTCGGATACGGGTGCAGATCGGGTCGGACAAGGGAGAAACACGGGTCTAAACACAGGGTTTAAACAGTCACGTGCAAACTAATATATATAAAAATATATGTATACATATTTTAGACGTGTTCCTAAAAAATATATGCATATTTTTAGAAAGACATCTACAAAAATATGCCTTTCCTGTATTTCAAGTTGATAAAATTATTTCAAACCCATATCAGTTTATTCGTGGCTGCACAGCGCGCGCGATCTGCCTGCACTGCAGTCGTCGAGATGGATCCTGAGGAGTTGAAGAAAAGATAGCCGCAAATGTGGAACTTCATCTCTGAGGAAGCACGCAGATAACTGTGGCAACAAACCAAGCACAAGCAGTTCTATCCAACAGTATTTTTCAAAAGGGGACAGAACTGAATGTGCCTCGTAGAGATGATAAGGACACATAACCATGTTTGACAGCTTCGGCTGAAGTTGTCCTTGTGTTAATGGTCATGTAATAACTTCTGTATGCTGGTAATAAACATTTTTGTAAGTGTGTCTATGATGTGATATGCTAAACTGATTTTATTTCGGGTGCGGGTTGGGTTTCGGCTCTATTTTAAGCGGGTCCGGGTGGGTGCAGATTTTAATAAGTGCTGTTGTCGGAAAACGGGTCGGATGCGGTTTTAAGCACTGAAAAAAATCGGACCCGTGCAGGACTCTGATGGCAACTAGTAAATACGTTAAAAGAACACTCCACCGTTTTTAGAAATAGGGCTTATTCAACTTCTTTCCTACATTCAGATATGTGGGCAAATGCATTTTTGTCTCAGTGCATGCATTGTTTTAGTTTGGGAGGGTCGCCGCTAGCTTAGCTTAGCATAATGAATGGAATCCTATGTTGCCAGGTAGCATGTCCCGAGTAAAAGTGATCCAAAAAAAAAAAAAACCCACCTAATTACTTCTTGTGGCCTGCGTATTTACAACGAGTACAAATAGCGATGCAGATTAAGACTAGGCGATTTCCTAGGCAGATATTGACGTGGGACTATATTATGGGGAAGCACAGGCGAAGCACTGCTACTTGGGCGCAGAGATACACGCAACACATGAATCCCACAACTTCCGTCAACATACCGCCGTGAATAGTAGCTGGCTATTTTTCATACAGTACATGAATGGCGATGAACATGGCTGATTTTGTGAGAGACGAAGAGGGTTACTTCTTAGACAGTCAAGATCAAGAACCATACCTCTATGAACCAGGTTTCAGAAGAGGAGCTACGCCAGCGTGCTTTGGATATAGAACAACAGGAGGAGGAGGTTGTGATCGCTCAACAGCCATGGGACGTGAGGATGAGAGCCAACACGAACTGGTGGTGTGAGTGTGTTGGAAAATGTCACTCTATGCCGACTGAAATAGAGTGTCTGTGCTGTGGCGAGTGGGACAAGTTACTGCCATCAATGACCAGGCTCAACGCGTCAGATCAAGATGAGCGTGCCCGCAGTTGTGTCACAGCTACCGAGGATTTCACGGCGTTGATCCATTCCGCAGTACTCGATTTTTTTTCCCGGTGTGATAAAGTGAACTGGAAAAAACGCCCGACGCCGGATGGACCCAATGGACAGCTGTCCACAGAGTAAGTGATTATTTTAATTAACATGTTTGCTGTAGTTGTAACTTGTCAAAATAAACAATCCAAAAGATAAGACACTCGGTGCAGGTCACGCCGGTATGTTATACTTTTTTTCCCGTTTTTTGTCGCGTTGCACGTCGGTATGTTGATGGAAGTTGTGGGATTCATGTGTTGCGTGTATCTCTGCGCCCAAGTAGCAGTGCTTCGCCTGTGCTTCCCCATAATATAGTCCCAAATCAATATCTGCCAAGGAAATCGCCTAGTCTTAATCTGCATCGCTATTTATACTCGTTGTAAATACGCAGGCCACAAGAATTAATTAAGTGTTTTTTTAGTTTTTTTGTTTTTGATCACTTTTACTCGGCACATGCTACCTGGCAACATAGGATTCCATTCATTATGCTAAGCTAAGCTAGTGGCGACCCTCCCAAACTAAAACAATGCATGCACTGAGACAAAAATGCATTTTCCCACATATCTAAATATAGGAAAGAAGTTGAATAAGCCCTATTTCTAAAAACGGTGGAATGTTCCTTTAAGTTTTGTCATCCTGGCATGTGCGGAAAGTTTTAAGCCATGTGTGTTACTGTTACAACTTACCCCGTGTTAGGTTGTGCCCTGCGCTCCCCTATTTCCCAGCATGTTTTTGCCATGGTACTCTAAAGGGAGAATACATGCTAAAATGAATAAAGTGTTATATAATGTTTTTTTTTTGTGCAAGATAAATGTTAAGTGGGGGATTTAGTGGTTAATGCTTTGGAGCATGAGCTTAGTTTGAGAACAGGTATGTTAAATGTTCTATATTGCCATACTCTTTCAGCAATTGCTATGTTATCAAGCATTGTGTTACGAATTAGCATTTGCTGACTTTTTTTCTGTCTGCGTTTCCATTGCGGTTTAAAGTACCATAAAGATAAGGCAAATTAGTGCGGTGGCATAGGACTGCGCATGACTTCCAGTTCGCACTGGTCAGTAAGTGTCTTATACAAGAACATGGTCAGATGTTTTAGAAGCATAGTTGTATATTTGTGATGTACTAAAACAGTTTATTACAAAAATGAACAGATGAGAATTTCAAACTTGTTTTGCCTACTTACTGTACTAGTTCAAATGACTTCACTTTACTTGAAGAAATGTTGTAAACCGATTAAAAAGGTTCAAGTTTGCTTTCTTTACTTTTAGCTGATTACTTGCTTAACTAAAATTTTCCCTTTAAGTTTATTTCGGCAATTGGCTTCCAAACTTTTTTTTTTAAGTAACCTGAACTTAAACCTTAGAATTTACAGTGTGTTGGTCTTGGTGGCATGTTGGAAAGATTGTATTTGTGAGATAAACGGCACCACAAAGACACACACACACATATATATATATATATATGTGTGTATATATATATATGTATATGTATGTATGTATGTATGTGTGTGTGTGTGTGTGTGTGTGTGTGTGTGTGTGTGTGTGTGTGTGTGTGTGTGTGTTTATGATTTGGGGGCATGTCAGTGAGAAACGTGACATGTAGCCAAGTATGTTGTCACATACTCGGAATTGGTGCTCTGCATTTCACCTATCCAAGGGCACACACACAGCAGTGAGTATTGAACACACACACACCGTAAACACACACCCAGAGCAGTGGGCAGCCATTTTTGCAGAGGCGCCCAGGGAGCGATTGGGGGTTAGGTGCCTTGCTCAAGGGCACCTCAGTTGTGGGTAATGAGAGTGGAGGAGAGCGTTGTTCAATCCCTCCCCCACCTACATTTCCTGCCGATACTGAGACTCAAAGTTTACAGTGGCTTCATAAATTATTTAAAAACATAAAAAGCAAAACATACCTGATGCACGTTCTTCATTTTCTAGAAGTGGAGATTAAAAAAAACGGTGTTTTTTTTGTGTGTGGTTAACTAAGAGGTATCACCATCTTGCTCCGATGAAAGTGATGCAGCTGACGTCGTAAACACAACTTCCAACTCGTAAATACTATTTAGGTCTGTTAGTAGCTTTTGTTTTGTGCTTGGATTCTGAATCTGAATCGTAAACAGTGTTGGAAACTGTGAACAAGTCTATCCTGCACAGACCTAGGTATTTTTAGCTTGTCGTCACCTTACTATTATCTCACACAGACCGGAAGATAGGTTTAAAGCACAGGGCAATTACATGAGACTCCAGAGTATCCAGAGGGTCAAGTGCCTTTCTCAAGGACACAATGGCAGTCAGTGTTGGAGAAGGTTACTTTTTAAATTAAATATGGTGGTACTCAGTAGCGGTAACAGTTTACAGGTCATTAACACGAAATAAACATTAATAATACATTTACAGCATTTATTAATCTAAGTTAATGTTCACTTTTAAATATTCTAATACATTTTTTTGTATATATTAACATTACATTTATTTTGACCAAACATGAATTAACAAGGAAGAATAGTTCTTTTTTATATATATATATATATAAAAATTAATATTGCCGTAGATTAATTATTGACGCCTAATGCATTAACTAATAAATTATTTAAACCTTATTGTAAATTGCATGTACTTTTGTGTAATTCCTTCACACTGTTTAACAGAGACTCTGAAACATCTATCAAGAAGTTGAGAACTTGGATTTACTTTTGCATACCTGAAGCATTTATTTTAAGTGTGAGTAGGTTATAAAACATAAATCAGGTGGGCTGAAAGAAAACTTTGTGGCATGACACACTCTCTATAACAATAATATGCATCATTCTTATACATATTACAACTCCTACAGTGTTCAAACACCTTACTTATACTCCTATTTCTACCAGCACAGGGGAGGGAGAGTTTGTCAATTGTATTTGTCGGTAAATAAATACATATAAAAGTAATGTGTGTTACTTATTTGAAAAACACATTATGGAGTAAATTGAACATGTTCTTGAAAAAGAGATTGCATACTTACAGTATTACACTCAACAAGCAGTGTTAAAAGGAAACACTGTATAGTTTAGCAAAAATGAAAATTCTGTAATTTACATAACCTCCAGAAATTACTTTCTTTGTTCTGTGGAACACAAAAGAAGACATTTTTAGGACTGTTTAAACAAAGGTCAATAGGGTTCAATGTAGCTTTGGACCCCAATGACACATTATATGGACGAAAAAGTTTATTTAAATGTATATTTTTTTCGATGTTCTATCTCTTTAAAAATTTACTTCATCCACTAACACATGTAAATGCAATCTGTGCATAGATATGATCCCATGTGCAATCTCCTGTAGAGAATTTAAGAGCGTGTGCAACAGAGGATGAAAGGGAAAGCGCATCTCTTCTATGTACTGTCCATTTACTGAAGTTCCTCTGTTCATATTCGGAGCCTTTTGTATGTTCTCCTGCAATCCCAGCAGCCCCTGTGAACCGTGTCCGCTCCCGCTGCCACTGACTGTAATTCACCCAGGAGCTCCGTGCACCTTTGCAGCAGGGGTCAGTGCTATACTGCAACACGCGGCTCCTGTGTCTCCACCTCATTCTTACACTGCAGAGCCCTGCCTCCACTTCCCCGCTTGTAATCAGCCATGGCTCCGGCACACAGCGGCGGATCAGTTCTTTTCATTTAACCCCACCACTGTCCCAAACCACCACACACACCTACTGTACCACACACATCCTCAATGCTGAAATCCCAGACACCGCAAAATTCCCATCTTCCCAACCTTGATAAAATGAAAAAAAATCATAGACATTGCACTCTCTGGATTAGGGATTTCAGAAAGATTTGATTTTCGTAAAAGACATGACTCTCCTCCATGTGCCAGTCTCTTCAATCAATCAACAATGACCCTTTCACTGGACTTAACCTTGAGCTCTCTCTATATCAGTGTTTTTCTCTGTATGTTCATCTGTAATTACTGTGCAGAGACAGTGGATAAACCTCAGCCTTTAATTATACAGTACTGAGAAAGTCAGTAAAAAATTTAGGAAATTGCTGGATGAATAAAAGAGTTTAATTTTGTTAAAACTACCTTATCTGGAAGATCTGATGTATGGATCGGTGTCTAACTTCCAGCAGTAGCCTTTGCCATCTAACGGGGAACATTCTCAGAATTTTGGCTAACGTTCTGGCAAGGTTCCCTCAAAGTTACGAACGTTCTTCCAGTAATGTTAATAAAATGTTCGTTCAAAGTTATCTGGTGTTTAATAATGTTCACAAAACGTTAGCACAAGATGGATGGATGGAACATAATCATCACACAATGGAATTGTTGGAGCTGTCTGTAATTGAAAAGTATGGTAACGCTTTAGATAACAGCCCGGAAAGTACTGTGTAAGTAAAGCAAATTTACAGTGTAACTTTCGGTAATTATAGTGTAACTCAGGGGCGATTCGAGGATTTTCATTTTAGGGGGGGCTCAGCCCCCAGTGAGGGTATGAAAAAAGTTTTTTAGTTTAGGATATATTTAGTTTAGGGTCCAATTCTCACTATTAACTAGTAGCTTATTAGTATGCATGTTAGGATATTGGCTGTTTATTATTTCGTTTTGGGGGTATGGCCCCTCGAGAAAATTGATTTCTATCATATGTGCATTTTAAGATGTTCTGAACGCCTACAAATTGGAGAATAATAGCTTGAAAACCATGTCAGTGGGCAGATATGACTGATAAAGTTTTTCCATTTTTGTCAGTGATTAAAGTAAACCTATGTTTAACTGATATTTATATGTCATGAATCATTTTCGAAAGCTAACAGGAAAGCTGGGTAACTAAATGTATTAAATTAATTCACAATATGCACACATTCATTACTAATCTTATGCCCAATACAAGCTGAAAAAAGCTGAACTTTTTTATTTACTGAGAGCTATAAATAGAATTATTAATTTACAATATGCACACATTCATTACTATTAATCTTATCCCTAATCTGAAGAAAACTGCTTTGTTAATATTTCTTGTTTATAAGTTATATTATAAATGACATTACATAGGCCTATTTCAAATCAAAACGGCGAAATTAGACAAAAGTTTATTAATTTGGCTGAATATTTTTGTCATTTGTTTAACATTTCAGACTTAAAGAACCAGATGTTATTTACGAAACGTTTAGTTTAGCTACATATCTCACACTTCGAGTCGAGTCGTGCTTCTAAAATTCATGCTCAGCCTCAGCAGCTTCTGTGTGAACATAAAGCCTGCCTACTCTGATTTGATTGGTTTTCTCAAATATTTTGACATTGACGAGCAGTGACAGACCAATGAGGCTCAGATCAACACACACACCTCTGGTTCTGACGTGCGCTCTATTCGACGTCGCTGCGGATTGAAGAACATGCTGATTAATGCAGATTAAAAAACGGGACAAAGCCGAAGCGTCCCGCCAGTTTCATATGTTTGGAAGGTTAATCACTCATGTTTTAGGGGGGCTGGACAGAAGTTTAGGGGGGGCTGAAGCCCCCCTAAAAAGGGCCTAGTGATGCCCATGGTGTAACTATAAAGTAAGTACGTGTAGGTATAAGGGAACAATATATAATATTTGGGGAATAAAGGGGTAATATCAGGAAAATTAACAAATTATTTATACTGTAAGTCATTTTTATTAACGGGGTAATTATCCATGTAGTTAGAGGGTAAGTGGTGCTTGTTATTTCATGTAGTTACAGGGTAATTATGAATCTGTGGGCTGTAAATTAAAGTGGTGTTTGTTCCCCTCTTGTTTCATGTAGTTACAGGGTAAGTACAATAAAAAAACACGTACAAAACCGGATATCACTCGTTCAAAACCGATTAATGACACTTCTTATTTATTTATTTTTAAATAAACTTTTCATTTCAAATAATAACATCATGACAGAAAGAGGCATGTTTTTTTTCCCTTTTTTGTTTCTCTTGCTTGGCTTCTCCTCTTATTCCTCCTTTCCTTTTTCGTTATTTCCACTGATGAATCTTAATAGGGATCCCATGTCTTTTGATATTCTGTATTATTATTTATTAAAAGAAAAAGTACACCCAGAAATGCTCATAATTTACTAATCTTTTTGCATCCGACCAACTGTTACCAGTCCGTGCATGAGTAAATAAGCTTTCATGGCATTTCTGTCTTCTAGTCTTGTTTTTTTATCATTGCTATTATCATATATTATGTTATTGTTTGTATACTGTTTTGAGCAATCGTAGCATTAATTAAAAATAATAATTTTATTTAATAAAATGAAAACGGACGGCATCCGACATCTGCGTGACCAGAGTTTCTTGGCGCGCTCACGTTACACTTAAAATTACGTCAAGCATGAACTAACCATTGAGATAGATAGATAGATAGATAGATAGATAGATAGATAGATAGATAGATAGATAGATAGATAGATAGATAGATAGATAGATAGATAGATAGATAGATAGATAGATAGATAGATAGATAGATAGATAGATAGATAGATAGATAGATAGATAGATAGATAGATAGATAGATAGATAGATAGATAGATAGATAGATAGATAGATAGATAGATAGATATGCATGCACAGATGACTGTGGGTCACAAGCGATAGTCTACAGTTTAAAAAATTTAAAATATTTTTATTTTTCTTACAAACACTTATTGTTTCACTGCAGAAGACAATGATTCATCCATTGGCATCGTATGGATTACTGTATTTATTGCTGTATGTGCTGTTTGATGCTTCAACTTTTAGGAACCCAATTGATTTTTCAGTAGCAGAGATTATTTATTTTTCTGTGTTCACCTGAAGAAAGCAAGTCGAACACATCTCGGATGGCATGAGAGTAAAAGACGAGTAAACGGTGAGGACATTTCTGGGTGTACTGTATTTTCTTTAAATATATAATACAGAATAGCGAGAGACATGTTTTGAAAGTTGTTTTTCAAATAAATGTTTCTGAGTGATATCAGATTTTGTATGTGTTTTTATTGTACTTACCCTGTAACTACACAAAACAAGAGGGGAACAATCACCACTTTAATTTACAGCCCGCAGATTCATTACCCTGTAACTGCATGGATAATTACCCCTTAATTAAAAAATATTTTCAGTATAAATTTGTTAATTTTCCTGATAGTTACCTCTTTATTCCCCAAATATTACATATTGTCCCCTTATACCTAGACATACTTACTTTATAGTTACACTATAATTACCTAAAGTTACGCTGTAAATTCGCTTTACTTACACATTGCTTTCCGGGCTGTAATCTAAAGCGTTACCAAAAGTATCATAAAGAGAAATCTTTATAGCTATTGTCATAGTGTCCTTCTCAGTTGTTAGCTTATCTCTGCCCCCTAAAATTTTTCAAACTTTCACAAAACAGTTAGCAGATATACTCATGGGTTTCTAACTTAACTGTCAACACCACCTTGGAGAGCCAGATTTCGGCTGATACGGGGATGTTTATTTCATGCACTCGGCACTATCAGAATATATCATCAGCTGTGCCTCGGGACATGTCGAAAGATACAGAATGCTAAGACACAAGTTCTTAAATTCAACCAACAAACATTTCAGAAAGACTTGTTGTACAACACAACATTGGTGGCAGTGTTACAGTAGGAAGCGTTGTGGCTGTCATATCGCTCCTCCTGGTGATGCTCGCCGAAGCGTTCCATGTGTGCAGGTGATGAAGGCCAAGGCATGCCTAGCTGGCTGGGGAAAAATCATTGTGACAGTATAGTAGTGTGGGACCTGGAGCTCGAGCTGAATCCCTGGGCCGGTGCACTGATGGAGCGTGACACGTACAGTAGGCACAGAGCCCCAGGCCTCTGATACTGAACACACACGCACTGGTATCACATTTTAACAGTCAGCAATCCAGAGGTCATCTTCACAAAGATATCCTGTTGTGGCCATAGAGAATATGGGCCCTATAATATCCCCTGGCATATTTTTTTTGCTAGTTTCAGCCTGACGCAGTTATCATTTTCACGTCCAGCGCCACGTTGTTTAATAGCAAATGCACTCACGCCCATCTGTTCACCCATGGTCTGAAAACGAGGTGTGTTCAAGCGCATTGTTTGCGTGTTGCTATTTTAAGGCAACTGAAATAGACTGCACCATTGACCAGCAAAAACCTTGTCTAAAGTCAATGGTACAATATTTTTTGTTATTTAAAGAGTGCGTTATAGTAATATGTGCCTATAGGCACAACACTCGTACACTCTGCTTATTACACACACAGGGATGCACAGCAGCACACAAACATTTTTAAATATGGAAAATTAAAGGATTAAAATGTGAAAGATTATTATTGTGTACATAAATATAAAAATGCCTACATTTCATAATGGATAGTCATTGCATAAACCAGAATTAGCCAACTTATTTGCAGTAATGACGAATAAAATTGGCTTATTATTTGACTAATCGTGCCAATACACTCGTTAAACTCGTCAGGTTGTAGGTGTCGATATTGCGGCATGCAAATAGCGTATCAACCATGGAGCAAGCACAATTGGCTTTTAAAGGGAATGGGAGATGAGACTCGGATTGGTTTATTGCACGTCGTGCCCAAAACACACCCATTACTCATTAAGAGAATAGGGACAACCCTTTTAGACCGGCTCGCAGACTATTTTTTCTCGTTGTTAAACTAGAAAAAGTAGATTCGGTCACCCTAAGTGCACTTTCGCTGTGTGCTTCAGACCATGCGCTCAGACCTTTAAAATAGGCCCCATTTCTTTTTCTGTCTCTCTATACTGTCCCAAATATCTCTTGACCAGTATCTTCAATAATGTAAACCTCCTCACAGCTGGGCTGCCTGTGTACTTTATTTATTTCTTTATTTTACAATTATGCAGTATTAATAAAAGGGTCATGATGATTAAATGCATTTTTTAATAATACATTTTCATTACTTTATTTTATAATTAATAATCATAATTTGTATGATTTTTTAAAATAATAAATTAGCATGTTAAATTTACATCCCTACTGTTACATAAATTTGAATCTATTTTTTACATTTTAAATGAATTCATTAAATTGGCAGCGCTATTACTCTATGGATTAAGATTGATAAAAAAAAGTTGTTAATTAATTGCCGGTAATATAAAGAAAGCTATACTCTCTCCATATTTGTACAATGTAAGGGAAACAAACTGGCCAGCTCACCTAAACTAGTCCATTATAGAGCTCTCTCATTTAGAGCCAAGGAGTCTTTATTTGTCTTTTCCTTTATCAGAGGCAGTTTATCCTCTGCCCCTTGAACTGTAGCTCAGGCTATCTCTTTTCTCTCTCTCGATTATTCTCCTCCGCTCTTTTCCTTTCCCCTCTCATTGCTTTTCACGGTCTATCCATAGAAGCATCTCACGCGCACAGTGGAGCAAAAGGAGGGGCACAAATCAATTAACTTTTCAGGCCTGCGAGGCTGGTGGGAGGACAAGTCGAACCGGCAGCGTGGGACTGTGTTTCCCATAGCAAGGTTACGCGTTGTCATCTTATCCAAGAAGCTCATCACCACACTGCCAGCTTCACACTTGAGAGGTGCCCCAGCAAGCAAACTGGTGTTTACCATCAGTATAACCCCGAAGGATAATACAACTGCAATGTCAGGCAAGTAAACTGAATAAGCAGTTAGAGTGGCATACAGTGAGCGGAAACCAGGTGGTGATTTCTGAGACAAGACATGCCATTTAGTGCTAAAAAAGAAACTGCAGAGGTGTGAAGGTGTCCTGAAAGGTTAAGTCTCACGTAATCGCTTTTGTATAACTCTAAAGTGCTCTTTTTTTTCTTGTAATCTTACTCTGAGAAGTGAATCATATACAGGAAAAGATTCACCTCAGCTCTGATATTGCTTTGATTTTATGTAAGTAACACCTACAACTATGCCAATGAAGAAAAGCCTGTAATGTCAGAAAAGATGGATCTTGGTCCGCTTTCAAACTATCTTCGCAAACATGGACCAAAGACATGTCTCTAAAATAGACAGAATGCTCAAACATACCTGTTTTTTCTCATCATACTCGCGATGTTGTCCATCACACCGCGTCTCCTTGCAGCAGAACTTCATTTGTGTGTGACGGAGGGAATCCTGCAGCTTTTTTAAATCCTTTACACACTTTATAAGCTCTTACCATCATAAGTAGGATACGCAGATACAACAAGTGCATTTAGCCTAGCACACAGCATGTTTATGGTGTTCGGTAAGTTCCGTTGTAAAATATACATGATAAAAGTCGAAGGGAAGTGAACACATCCCTATACCTTTAGTTTCAGTATCTTTAGGTTTGGTGTTAAAATACCAATGTGAACGCTATGCAGACCAGGACTACTTTCTTTGGGTCTGGACCAAATTAACCAAACGATCCGAACTACAAGCGTGGACCCACCCTAAGATTTGGTTCTGTTCTAAAGTTAAGACATTTACATTTATTCATTTAGCAGACGCTTTTATCTAAAGCGACTTACAACTGAGGAACACAGGAAGCGATCCATCATGAAGAGGTGAAAAATTACAAAAAGTGCCTGAAATACTAAGGTTTGGACATTACTTAGAGTAGCATAAGCTAGGGAGGAAATTTAGGTTTTGGTTTTTGTTTTAGTTTTTTCCACCAGCAAGGAACAGTGAATGAAAATGTTCTGGAAAGGGATTGCATGGCTTGTGCATGCCTTGTGGTGGTGCCGAGCAAAGGCTTCTGGTGGGGATGTAGACTCGTAGGAGCGAGTCGAAGTATGCGGGTGCTGAGCTTGAGGTGGATCTGTAAGCAAGCGTCAGCGTCTTGAACTTGATGTGAGTGGTAGCCAGTCTAGAGAGATGAAGAGAGGTGTGACATGGGCCCTTATGGGCTCGTTGAAGCATTTGAAGCATCTTGATCACACACAATGGAAGTCCAGCCAGAAGCGCAAAGATTCAGTTCAGTTCTGTTCTGTTCTGAAATTCGTTTTAGGCTAATTAAGAAAATGTCTACCAGTAGGTAGACTAGTCCGACAAAGAAGTACTGTACCTCGTTTTAATATGGTTAGAGAAATTAACTGATGGAACTGTAAGGGACAGCAATATGTATGCTACTATTACTGAGATCCTTTGACTTTGCAGTGTGGAATTAGACAAAAACTCAAGAAATAATTGAAATCATTTCCAGTTTGGTTTTATACTGTCAGATAATTTTATATTCAAATAATTTACACTCAAAGTAGACAAAAGTAAAGATTGTTTTCTGCCATTATTCCTTCACAAATGCAATATTTTGTGGTATTTATGCTGTGTCAAATTTGAACTTAATGCTGTTTTTGCAGTGTTTGGACTCTAAAAGCATTTGATATATTGATCTCTTATATAATCCACTTGAAACTTGAAATATGCAACGGAGTCTATTTTTGAGTTTGAAAGAAGCCCACAAAAAGATCAGTGTGGCTTTATGCATTGCTCAATAGTGTGGAAATGGCTATTAAAAGATACAAAGTGGTAAAAGGTATAAAGTGCTAGTTGTAAAATGAATAAAACTAGTTAACGACTGCAGAGAAAAGTGAAGACATTATAATGTAAGCTGAGAGAAGCACGGTTTATTGTGAAAAGAAAACTTTGTTTTCACAGTAAGTGGTCGGAGATAAGAAAAGAAACAAAAAGAAATAGAAACATCCAACACACAGTACCTTCAACTCATCTCTCTCCCACTCTCTTTAACTTCATCCTATCTTTTGGTTTTTATCTTTCTCTCTTTTCTCTTCTCTTCTACCTAATTTCTCTCTCATAGTTGGTCTCTCCCAAACTCTATCTGTTGTATTTGTGCTGGAAGGCTGTGTATTCTCCATTAGAGTGATAAACCAGTATAGGCATCAGCTTGTCCTTATTAAGCAGTGGAAAGGCTCCTGGTTTTGAAGTTCACTCTCACTTCCCTCTGGCCCCTAGGCCTGCGGGCCGGGCCCACCAGAGCAGGCCGACATTTTCACAGCCGCCATTGATGTATATCTGACCTTTGATGCAGTCATTTTGTGTTCCCTAGCCTGGGGCCTAATTAAAACTAACAGCCCCGTGATACGCCGCAGCAACATGGCCCCCCACCTCCACCTCCTACAACCCCATAGAGTTTGGGCGAGAGAACATTGTGTTCCTCTTCTAGTCCTGAAGTCCAAGTGGATGGGGAAGGAATGGAAATATATGAATGTAATGTCCACTATATGGCCTCATGACCTCTCTTTGAAGTCAATAGCAAAGTAAGAATGTAGGAAAGTTTGTGGAGCTGTGAGTTGTTCACATTTCGCATTGATCCTCAGAAGCTGTTCTATGTTGTCCCTCTTTGAGTTGGCTTGGGATACACTTTGCTGCCACTAGAGGGCATTTTGACTTTCAGAGATATGTTTCATCAGGTAGCTGAAGATTGGACCCATAAAAAAATAAAAATAACGAGGTACACAATAAAAAAAGATTTATTAACTATACTATACAAACCTATTTTTTAATTATAATAAAAATTGTATTTAAAGAATTTGTAAAGATGTTTCTGAAGCTGTGCATAAGTACAAATAAATGTACAATGTTTACCCACTGTTCATGTTTACGGTGTTGGCTCTTGTTTCCATTATATTACATAAATGTGTAAAGACACAAATTAAACAATAAATAGAAATGATAAATCAATATATATATATATATATATATATATATATATATATATATATATATATATATATATATATATATATATATATATATATATATATATATATATATATATATATATATATATATATATATATATATATATATATATAAAGTATCTTCTCAAAAGAAGACCTCAGTGAAGCAGTGCCCTCTTCTAATACAATCCAGAATCAAGTGAATCATTGGGCTTGGCGGGAGAACAAGGGAAGTGGAAGGGCACAAAATGCAGGGAAACTTTTGACATTAGTGTCACAGGGCAAGGTGATGGCTCATAGTGAGTACATCTATACCCCTTTCTGGTGCCCTGACAGGGCCTCGTTTATCTTGCTGTGGTGCAGTGTGGGAAGGTGTGGGTGTGTGCCTGGGGGTTGTGAGGGGGCTGATTTATGGCATCTAGCCCCAGAGGTGGCAGGAGCGAGCTGTGACAATCTGGTCTTTTGGGAAAATGGCGTGTACCCAGAAAGCCCCAGGGAACATGCCAGTGTCCTCAAAGAATGGCATATCTGCGCTGGTTGCTCTACTACGGATGGTAATGGAAGCTGACCGGATGCAGGCACATCCAGCTCAATCCAGTGGCCATCCAGTTCAACTGTTCCAGACACTTTTTGAGTCAGGATTTTACCCGCTAAGATTTAAAAAACAAAATGTTTTTGAAAGTCTCTCATGCTCACCAAAGCTGGATTTATTGAAAAAAATACAGTACAAATATTTATATTTTGAAATATTATTACAATTTAAAATGACTCTTTTCTATTTGAATATATTTCAAAATGTAATTTATTCCTGTCATGCCCAAGCTGAATTTTCAGCATCATTACTTAGTGTTCAGTGTCACATGATCCTTCAGAAATCATTTTAATGAAACCATTTTCTTTCTAAAAACAAAGTGAACAAAATAAATGTGTGCCATTAAGAAGTTACACCATTGTTGTTGTTATGTTTGCTTTTTTAATTATACAAGGCATATTTGCTTAAGTAGAAAGGGATTAGTTACAAACTAGTTTGATGTATTTGCTGTTTTATCAAAATAGATTCAAATAATATTGTTATTTCAACAAATGCAGATAGACATTCCCTTAAAATTACTATATGGTTCCCATCCATCCATCCATCCATCCATCCATCCATCCATCCATCCATCCATCCATCCATCCATCCATCCATCCATCCATCCATCCATCCATCCATCCATCCATCCATCCATCCATCCATCCATCCATCCATCCATCCATCCATCCATCCATCCATCCATCCATCCATCCATCCATCCATCCATCCATCCATCCATCCATCCATCCATCTATCTATCTATCTATCTATCTATCTATCTATCTATCTATCTATCTATCTATCTATCTATCTATCTATCTATCTATCTATCTATCTATCTATCTATCTATCTATCTATCTATCTATCTATCTATCTATCTATCTATCTATCTACCTACCTACCTATCTGTCTTTCTGTCTTTCTGTCTATTTCTCTGTCTGTCCATCCGCCCCGTCCATCCATCCATCAATCCATTGTGTTCTAAGGACATTTTCTTTAGGTTTTATTTTTTAAGACTTCTCAAATTTCATCTGAGCTACTTACAAGATTTTCTAAATGCATTTAAGAATTAAAATTGTTTGCTTTTGTCTAAAGTAACTGAAACCTTTTTTTTTGGCCAACTTTTTAAGTTTTAATCCAAAGACATCAGTCAATTACCCTAATCTATTCATTGAGCATGTAGCATTTTTGATCTCGGAGCTAATTTTTTGATCGAACGTTTTTCTAAGGTCTCACTTAAAAGTTCTCAAAACAGCAGGCTTCACTTCACTGGCACAGGTCACATTCCATCAGTAATGTAACTGAATTACAGCTCACACAGAGGGTACCTGGTATCAGTTATGCACATAAATTCAGTACGTAACTGGGTTTTCCCTAAGTCCGCAGAGACATGGATGGATTTCCACACACACGCATGTGCTCACTCACAGACAGGGATATTATTTGATATGTGTGACCTTTGACAGGAAACGCAGAGCGTTCATTGGTATTCTTAACGCCGTGTTGGGGTGAGACCGAAGCTCTCCGTCCCCCACGTACCGGTGAGATCTGTTCCAGATTTGGTATTCTCGGCATAGGAACTTTCCTAAACCACTTACCCTTATTTGCAATGCAAATATCCAAAGACAGATTTATCCAATGGCATTGGGAATCACAGATAAACAGCACACTGGCAATGACTTTGCTTGTCATTCTCCTCAGATGAGGTAAACATCATTATGATTTATAGTGCTCGGTGACATTGTGGGAATGCAAAATATAAATATTCCAGCTGACATACTGATAGACTGACTTCCATTTGAACCTGAAGAAAATAGTCTGATTTGTAACATCATAAATACATTTAGATCAATCGCTCTGCTTCTACGCATACATCAACGTCAGGCCGTAGAGGCACATCTGGTCTCAATTCAGAGCTAGCGTTGCAGTTTTGCTAATACACTGCAGTTGATGGCGACGCTTAGAGGTGCTCAACCTGTCTGCAAAACACAAGTGGACAGATGCCTCAAAATAGGATAAACCACAGGAGCTTATGAGTAGATTAAACCCATCATGGTCTGATGGTGTTTGTAATAGCATTAACATATTGAAAGGCTTCAGTCAGTGACAGCGAAACCTTTTGAACGCTGTCAGCCAATCAGCAACCGGTGAACTTTTCCCATTGCTTAAGGCACCTGCTGGTCTGGCTGCAATTGTTCATTTGACGGTGTGAATAATGCCAAAAGATTCTTTAGGGTCTGTGTATCTCTTTTTTTTTTAATCAGCGCATATTTACACACATTAAATTGCATTGTGAAAATGCATGTTTGTGTGTATGTGTGTGTGTCTGTGAGCGAGCAATATCACATTAGTAGCACCACTGTAATTTGGCCGTATGTAATCAAAGCGTGCTGATATATAGCCATATCACATTGCTACTCGTGTGATATTGCGTTTTAACAACAGTTTGATAGCACGAAAGTGTGTAAATAAATAAGAAACAACAACAGAGTGCCTTTAAAAACAGAGTGCCTTTTTTTCTGCAGATCTTCCTACGCCACGGATGAATGTACATAATAGTATATCCATTATAAAAAATCAGTTTGAATGTCTGCTGAGGAAAGCA
This sequence comes from Gobio occitaniae, assembly GCA_033150135.1. Classification (NCBI taxonomy): domain Eukaryota; kingdom Metazoa; phylum Chordata; class Actinopteri; order Cypriniformes; family Gobionidae; genus Gobio; species Gobio occitaniae. Next base: position 45,500 of record JARQWZ010006585.1, read on the forward strand.
ACAGTTGTCCTTAACTTTTAAAAGTTTAAAAATAAACAGAAGCAAACAATTCAGTCAAACGTACAAAAGCAGCGCTCTAGTACAGGATTCAAGTTAAATATAGCCTAAATATAATGTTTTGAAACGTATCTTTGCCTTTAGCCAAATCGATTTTTCTCTGGAATAAGTAATAGACCAAAGATTGCCCGTTTGATATACCCCAAATTAATTCTATGTTCAACCACTATCTACATAAGAGCCAGTGGCAAATTCCAGAAGGACTGGCCGAGATGAAGCTGTTCTCGGCGGGTACTTGAGCACTAAACAGCCACTGATGGCCTGGAGCGTGCATCTACGAAAGCGTTTATAAAAATCTTAAAATAGCTATGTTTATATATGAGTCACATATTTGAGGTCTAAATAACTACATTATCACCTAAAAAACTTAAACATACATTTCGTGACACAGCAACAATAAAGATATGGTGGATTTGCTTGACCGCCATGAGAGTCATCACTAGCAGCGTGCTTCAAACGGTGAAGTGGTCCCAGTGCTGATATCACGTGGCTGGAAAAGGCTCTCAGCCAATCAGATTTGAGAACCAGAAAGAACTGGTGTATAAATATTCACCGATCAGGCATAACATTATGACCTAATATTGTGTTGGTCCCCTTTTTGCTGCCAAAACAGCCTTGACCCATCAAGGCATGGACTCCACTAGACCCCTAAAGGTGTGCTGTGGTATCTGGCACCAAGATGTTAGCAGCAGATCCTGTAAGTTGCGAGGTGGCCTCCATGGATCGGACTTGTTTGTTCAACACATCCCACAGATGCTCGATTGATCTGGGGAATTTGATCTGGGGAATTTGGAGGCCAAATCAACACCTCAAACTCATTGTTGTGCTCCTCAAACCATTACTGAACCATTTTTGCTTTGTGGCAGAGCGCAATTGAAAGAAGCGACCAGGGAATGCCGTTTCTATGAAAGGGTGTATGATCTGCAACAATGCTTAGGTAGGTGTCAAAGTAACATCCGCATGGATGGCAGGACCCAAGGTTTCCCAGCAGAATATTGCCCAAAGCATCACACTGCCTCCGCCGGCTTGCCTTCTTCCGATAGTGCATCCTGGTGCCATGTGTTCCCCAGAGAAGTGACGCACACGCACCCGGCCATCCATGTGATGTAAAAGAAAACGTGATTCATCAGACCAGGCCACTTTCTTCCATTGCTCCATGGTCCAGTTATGATGCTCATGTGCCCACTGTTGGGGCTTTCGACGGTGGACAGGGGTCAGCATGGGCACCATGACTGGTCTGCGGCTATTCAGCCCCATACGCAACAAACTGCGATACACTATTTATTCTGACACCTTTCTATCAGAGCCAGCATTTACTTCTTGAGCAATTTGAGCTACAGTAGCTCATCTGTTTGATTGGACCACACGGGCCAGCCTTCGCTCCCCACGTGCATCAATGAGCCTTGGCCGCCCATGACCCTGTCACCAGTTCACCACTGTTCCTTCTTTGGACCACTTTTGATAGATACTGACCACTGCAGACCGGGAACACCCCGAGTTTTGGGGATGCTCTGACCCAGTCGTCTAGCCGTCATAATGTTATGCCTTATCGGTGTATAGTAATACAAATATGAATTTTTCCTTACAAAAGTGTTTTTTTTTTTTTTTTACACAATATTGTAATGTTATCTCTATGTATTGATCTCTGATAACATGGGACTCCCATGAACCACAGCGCTGTAATCCTCACTTAAGTGTTCCTTTCCTCATTCTTCTATGAACAAACTAGAACAGTATATTATCTATGTGTATGAGGACACACATGTATTTGCTCATTTGCTCATTCATGCATATCCATATAATGTGTGTTAAGGCAGTATAGATACATTGCAGCTGATGAGCCTGAGGCAGACTGAGTGACTATCTAGAGTCGAGTGCTGCAGGTCAGTGCAGACGGAGCTGGATCTTCACATCTCTCTCTCTTTTATTGTTGTAAATTTCCGTTCGATCCTCAGTGATTCAATGAGATGAAAAAGATCTTAAGCTCTGCAAATGTTATGCTTTCAAAAGATGTATTTACTTTTGATGAAAAGCTTTTAATCCATAATACCCTACTGCTCTCCAACTAAGACATATTTATGAAGATTTATATAAATTTATTAAAAAAAAATACATTTTTGATCTGAACAAAGAAAGCCACAAAAAGAACAATTAATTTTAAACATGCTTTTTTAATCTACATAAATAGCCCCATTATGACATGACTAATCATAAATATGCATTTTGTGAAAATGTATTCTCTTTTATTTATTGTACTATGTTAGGTATAATACAATATAAAAAACACCAAGTGTTTAAAATAGTTACACATTACAATTTCCCCTGCATTTAGTGAGTGCTATAACACTCTATGGCCTAATATCTTGTTTTGATATTCTTTCGGATCCTCAAGTTTGCAATAATCTGCACTTTTGGAGGATTTGTGTGTTTCTTTATATTGTGTGTGTGTGTGTGTGTGTGTGCGTGTGTGTGTGTGTGTGTGTGTGTGTGTGTGTGTGTGTGAGAGAGTGTGTGTGTTTGAAAGTGCAATATAATGTTGCATTGCATTAAACTACAACTATACAGTTTATAGTAATGAAGGAAAGCCATTTTGTCAGCAACACCATGTGGGTCGTCATGGTAGATTGGGCTCTACTAAAAATGTAATTGCATTTAGTGTGTGACCCAAGCTATTGGCTCATTGGCTACAGTACATAACTAAATTCTTGAGGGCTGTGAGTTTGAATCTCAATGAAGCAGAGCAGCACTATAATAAGGAGAAATTAAACTAGCTCCTAATTATAAAATTTGTGCAGAAACTTCATTCATTGGAAGGAGATAAGCTGTTCATGCAAGACTTCAACCGATTAATACCCCCGTGATAAAGGATAAAGCTACTACCTGCTTACACGCTTGAAGACACACACAAACACCAGTGGGAGGAGAAATGCATTTCTGCAAATTCTAACAAATAGCAGCAACACCAGTGTCCATGGGATATTTTTAGTTTTGAACGAAAACATTGCAAAAAATAGAACAAGATGCTTTTAGTGTTGGAAGAAATGTCTAGTTTATCTGATTATTCTGCAGTAAAAAACTTTCTTCTAGCTGTTCTCATTGGGAGAGGAAGCTGCAGCATTCATTTGTGTTTGACTCAAGGCACTGGCATTTACGCCAGCATGTAGGCAATTTGTCAGAAGAATATAAATACAGAATTATTGGAGGTGAAAATCACTCAGATTTCACTGGATGTCTGGATTAACAAACTGTGTCTAATTTGCTGTATATGACCGCCATACATATAAGAATACTTTGTGTGTTTTGGAATATATACAAACGGAGGGAAAAAACTGAAAGAAACTACCATTCTGCCAACCCCCTGAAGAAAAACCCTGTCTCAAACAGGGGTGCATTTCCCATAACATAACAACTTACTGCTTAATTACCATAATGCAATGCAACGTTGAGGAAATCAACTAGCTAGTCACGACTGTTTTCCCCAAACCGTTTTGTCGGAAAAATGTGTGGTTCAACCATGTTGGTTAACCCTTAGGAGTCTGAGCTGTTTTGGGGCCCTTTAGAAGTTTTGACATGCTCTGACATTTGTGTTTTTTTCAGTTGCTTATAAACACATTAATGCCAAAAGTGTAATTACACTGTATTCACCACAAACTGGGCTACCATAATATCTAAGCAACATGTATGTACATGCTTGTATTTTTGAGAGAAAAATGTTTAGTTTTTGTTTTTTTTTAAAAAACATGCATAATGTTTTAAAATTAAGGCCTCAAAACACACAATAGATATGTGTCCACAAGACTTTTGACTAATGGGTGTTGTTGCCTAGAGTTTTTGCTTTAAACTGATGTGAGAATTATTGAGCCTACTCATTCACATAAAACAATATATTAATTTACAATTTGTAATACAAAAGCCAGTATGGCGTAAACAGTAATGAATAATGCGTTATTAAGAGTTAAGAGTTATTAAGAGTCTCCTTGGCGCGACCGCCGACTTGAGGGGGTTAATGATGTCACACATGTGGTGGAGTAATAATTTATTTTAATGAATCCGTTTAATATTTAATTAATGCTAGATTTTTTGCTATAAATTACGGATATTGCATTTAAGGACTAATTTTCATCTTTACTTTAATTTCTCATTTTGCTTAATTCAATCACAGGCTCGTTCTTACGCAGTAGAGCACGCACATGCACACTCTTAAAAAAACGAACAGACGTAAATGTCATTTGTTTATATTCAAAATAAAAGATTTAGGCCCAGTTTACTAATAGCTTGGCCAGCGTATAGCTCTTTTGGTGTTAAAAAAAATACTGTCAGGATTTACTAAATACACGCAGTGATAAATTAGCGTTGAAAAGTCGTGGTCACTTTTATTTTTGCAGCTGAACTTATTGCATATGCATTTGTAGGAGTTTCTCTTTCAGGCGCAAAATTTATGGGAGGAGAATATTTAAATTAATCATGCAAGGTCTATTTACAAAGGTTTGCGCTCATAAATTTACTGGTGTTTGAGCCATTATTTACCTCCCAAAAAAGCATGTCTTAAACCAGACACCAGCGGGTAGATTGCATTGGTCATTATGGAAATGATCCGGCTGTGTCTGTGTGCTTTAATTTGCGCTTCGTCAGTAGATCACGCACAGAACTGTCCACTACCATCGGAGCTTGTATATTATTGCCCTCTCATGCTAATTTGCCCTGTTTAGTAAATCTGGCCCAAATATTATACTGAATACCAGCTTGTTTATTTTGCTCAAGATATGGATTTATTAAGTCCAGATATAATGCATACAAGAAACTATGCTTCTTACCACAGGTCGAGAGCTGTCATTCCAACCACACAACTTTGCCATGTGTTGGAACTGTGGTATCGGGAAACACTGACTCGTTGAACTATGATGATAACGACGGAACTTGCTAGCAATGTTTTGGGAAACGCACCCCAGGTAGGAAAATTGTTGGCATATAGTGTTCCATTTTTACCATAATGCTGTTTTAAGAGTAGACAAAGTACGATACAATTTTTAGTGATGAACCCTTACAATAATTGTCATGTTAATAACCCTCTGTTGATCCGACTGTCGTTGGGTGGGGATACAACAATGTGAAAGTATAATCTGTAGTTTTCATGCAAGCCCTGGAGCTGTCAAAAGTCTGTCATAGGACTTTTGC
>JARQWZ010006586.1:7500-30000 GCA_033150135.1 Gobio occitaniae
GTGGTGGAGGGATGCGTGTGGAGGGGTGGGTGTGGTGGAGGGGTGCGTGTGGAGGGGTGCGTGTGGTGGAGGGGTGCGTGTGGAGGGGTGCGTGTGGTGGAGGGGTGCGTGTGGAGGGGTGGGTGTGGTGGAGGGGTGCGTGTGGAGGGGTGCGTGTGGAGGGGTGGGTGTGGTGGAGGGGTGCGTGTGGAGGGGTGCGTGTGGTGGAGGGGTGCGTGTGGTGGAGGGGTGCGTGTGGAGGGGTGGGTGTGGTGGAGGGGTGCGTGTGGTGGAGGGGTGCGTGTGGAGGGGTGCGTGTGGAGGGGTGCGTGTGGAGGGGTGCGTGTGGTGGAGGGGTGCGTGTGGTGGAGGGGTGCGTGTGGAGGGGTGCGTGTGGAGGGGTGCGTGTGGAGGGGTGCGTGTGGTGGAGGGGTGCGTGTGGTGGAGGGGTGCGTGTGGAGGGGTGCGTGTGGTGGAGGGGTGCGTGTGGTGGAGGGGTGCGTGTGGAGGGGTGCGTGTGGAGGGGTGCGTGTGGAGGGGTGCGTGTGGTGGAGGGGTGCGTGTGGTGGAGGGGTGCGTGTGGAGGGGTGCGTGTGGTGGAGGGGTGCGTGTGGAGGGGTGCGTGTGGTGGAGGGGTGCGTGTGGAGGGGTGCGTGTGGAGGGGTGCGTGTGGAGGGGTGCGTGTGGTGGAGGGGTGCGTGTGGTGGAGGGGTGCGTGTGGAGGGGTGCGTGTGGTGGAGGGGTGCGTGTGGTGGAGGGGTGCGTGTGGAGGGGTGCGTGTGGTGGAGGGGTGCGTGTGGTGGAGGGGTGCGTGTGGAGGGGTGCGTGTGGTGGAGGGGTGCGTGTGGTGGAGGGGTGCGTGTGGAGGGGTGGGTGTGGAGGGGTGCGTGTGGAGGGGTGCGTGTGGTGGAGGGGTGCGTGTGGAGGGGTGCGTGTGGTGGAGGGGTGCGTGTGGTGGAGGGGTGCGTGTGGAGGGGTGCGTGTGGTGGAGGGGTGCGTGTGGTGGAGGGGTGCGTGTGGAGGGGTGGGTGTGGAGGGGTGCGTGTGGAGGGGTGCGTGTGGTGGAGGGGTGCGTGTGGAGGGGTGCGTGTGGTGGAGGGGTGCGTGTGGTGGAGGGGTGCGTGTGGAGGGGTGCGTGTGGTGGAGGGGTGCGTGTGGTGGAGGGGTGCGTGTGGAGGGGTGGGTGTGGTGGAGGGGTGCGTGTGGTGGAGGGGTGCGTGTGGAGGGGTGCGTGTGGTGGAGGGGTGCGTGTGGAGGGGTGCGTGTGGTGGAGGGGTGCGTGTGGTGGAGGGGTGCGTGTGGAGGGGTGCGTGTGGTGGAGGGGTGCGTGTGGTGGAGGGGTGCGTGTGGAGGGGTGCGTGTGGTGGAGGGGTGCGTGTGGTGGAGGGGTGCGTGTGGAGGGGTGCGTGTGGTGGAGGGGTGCGTGTGGTGGAGGGGTGCGTGTGGAGGGGTGCGTGTGGTGGAGGGGTGCGTGTGGAGGGGTGCGTGTGGTGGAGGGATGCGTGTGGAGCGGTGCAGCTGGTGGAGGGGTGCGTGTGGTGGAGGGGTGCGTGTGGAGGGGTGCGTGTGGAGGGGTGCGTGGGGAGGGGTGCGTGTGGAGGGGTGCGTGTGGAGGGGTGCGTGTGGAGCGGTACGTGTGGTGCGGTGCGTGTGGAGGGGTGCGTGTGGAGCGGTGCGTGTGGTGCGGTGCGTGGGGAGGGGTGCGTGTGGAGGGATACGTGTGGAGCGGTGCGTGGGGAGGGGTGCGTGTGGAGGGGTGCGTGTGGAGGGGTGCGTGTGGAGGGGTGCGTGTGGAGGGGTGCGTGTGGAGGGGTGCGGTGCGTGGGGAGGGGTGCGTGTGGAGGGGTGCGTGTGGAGGGGTGCGTGTGGAGGGATGCGTGTGGAGCGGTGCGTGTGGAGCGGTGCATGTGGAGGGATGAGTGTGGAGGGATGCGTGTGGAGGGATGCGTGTGGAGGGGTGCGTGTGGAGGGGTGCGTGTGGAGGGGTGCGTGTGGAGGGGTACGTGTGGTGCGGTGCGTGTGGAGGGGTGCGTGTGGAGCGGTGCGTGTGGTGCGGTGCGTGGGGAGGGGTGCGTGTGGAGGGATACGTGTGGAGGGGTGCGTGTGGAGGGGTGCGGTGCGTGGGGAGGGGTGCGTGTGGAGGGGTGCGTGTGGAGGGGTGCGTGTGGAGGGATGCGTGTGGAGCGGTGCGTGTGGAGCGGTGCATGTGGAGGGATGAGTGTGGAGGGATGCGTGTGGAGGGATGCGTGTGGAGGGGTGCGTGTGGAGGGGTGCGTGGGGAGGGGTGGGCGTGTGGAGGGGTGCGTGTGGAGGGGTGCGTGTGGAGGGGTGCGTGTGGAGCGGTACGTGTGGTGCGGTGCGTGTGGAGGGGTGCGTGTGGAGCGGTGCGTGTGGTGCGGTGCGTGGGGAGGGGTGCGTGTGGAGGGATACGTGTGGAGCGGTGCGTGGGGAGGGGTGCGTGTGGAGGGGTGCGTGTGGAGGGGTGCGTGTGGAGGGGTGCGTGTGGAGGGGTGCGTGTGGAGGGGTGCGGTGCGTGGGGAGGGGTGCGTGTGGAGGGGTGCGTGTGGAGGGGTGCGTGTGGAGGGATGCGTGTGGAGCGGTGCGTGTGGAGCGGTGCATGTGGAGGGATGAGTGTGGAGGGATGCGTGTGGAGGGATGCGTGTGGAGGGGTGCGTGTGGAGGGGTGCGTGTGGAGGGGTGCGTGTGGAGGGGTGCGTGTGGAGGGGTGCGTGTGGAGGGGTGCGTGTGGTGCGGTGCGTGTGGAGGGATGTGTCTGGAGCGGTGCGTGTGGAGGGGTGCATGTGGAGGGATGCGTGTGGAGGGGTGCGTGTGGAGGGTGCGTGTGGAGCGGTGCGTGTGGAGGGATGCGTGTGGAGGGGTGCGTGTGGAGGGTGCGTGTGGAGGGGTGCGTGTGGAGGGGTGCGTGTGGAGGGATGCGTGTGGAGGGATGCGTGTGGAGGGATGCGTGTGGAGGGATGCGTGTGGAGGGGTGCGTGTGGAGGGGTGCGTGTGGAGGGGTGCGTGTGGAGGGGTGCGTGTGGTGCGGTGCGTGTGGAGGGATGTGTCTGGAGCGGTGCGTGTGGAGGGGTGCATGTGGAGGGATGCGTGTGGAGCGGTGCGTGTGGAGCGGTGCGTGTGGAGGGATGCGTGTGGAGGGGTGCGTGTGGAGGGTGCGTGTGGAGCGGTGCGTGTGGAGGGATGCGTGTGGAGGGATGCGTGTGGAGGGGTGCGTGTGGAGGGTGCGTGTGGAGGGGTGCGTGTGGAGGGGTGCGTGTGGAGGGATGCGTGTGGAGGGATGCGTGTGGAGGGATGCGTGTGGAGGGATGCGTGTGGAGGGGTGCGTGTGGAGGGGTGCGTGTGGAGGGGTGCGTGTGGAGGGGTGCGTGTGGAGGGGTGCGTGTGGTGCGGTGCGTGTGGAGGGATGTGTCTGGAGCGGTGCGTGTGGAGGGGTGCATGTGGAGGGATGCGTGTGGAGCGGTGCGTGTGGAGCGGTGCGTGTGGAGGGATGCGTGTGGAGGGGTGCGTGTGGAGGGTGCGTGTGGAGGGATGCGTGTGGAGGGATGCGTGTGGAGGGGTGCGTGTGGAGGGGTGCGTGTGGTGGGGTGCGTGTGGAGGGGTGCGTGTGGAGCGGTGCATGTGGTGGAGGGGTGCGTGTGGTGGAGGGATGCGTGTGGAGCGGTGCGTGTGGAGGGATGCGTGTGGAGCGGTGCGTGTGGAGGGATGTGTGTGGAGCGGTGCATGTGGTGGAGGGGTGCGTGTGGTGGAGGGGTGCGTGTGGAGGGGTGCGTGTGGAGGGGTGCATGTGGAGGGATGCGTGTGGAGCGGTGCGTGTGGAGGGATGCGTGTGGAGGGATGCGTGTGGAGGGGTGCGTGTGGAGGGGTGCGTGTGGAGGGGTGCGTGTGGAGCGGTGCATGTGGTGGAGGGGTGCGTGTGGTGGAGGGATGCGTGTGGAGCGGTGCGTGTGGAGGGATGCGTGTGGAGCGGTGCGTGTGGAGGGATGTGTGTGGAGCGGTGCATGTGGTGGAGGGGTGCGTGTGGGGCGGTGCATGTGGAGGGATGCGTGTGGAGGGGTGCGTGTGGAGGGGTGCGTGTGGAGCGGTGCGTGTGGAGGGGTGCGTGTGGAGGGGTGCGTGTGGAGGGGTGCGTGTGGAGGGGTGCGTGTGGAGGGATGCGTGTGGAGGGGTGCGTGTGGAGCGGTGCGTGTGGAGGGGTGCGTGTGGAGGGATGCGTGTGGAGGGGTGCGTGTGGAGGGGTGCGTGTGGAGCGGTGCGTGTGGAGCGGTGCGTGTGGAGCGGTGCGTGTGGAGGGGTGCGTGTGGAGGGGTGCGTGTGGAGGGGTGCGTGTGGAGGGGTGCGTGTGGAGGGATGTGTGTGGAGGGGTGCGTGTGGAGCGGTGCGTGTGGAGGGGTGCGTGTGGAGCGGTGCGTGTGGAGGGGTGCGTGTGGAGGGATGCGTGTGGAGGGGTGCGTGTGGAGGGGTGCGTGTGGAGCGGTGCGTGTGGAGCGGTGCGTGTGGAGCGGTGCGTGTGGAGCGGTGCGTGTGGAGGGATGCGTGTGGAGCGGTGCGTGTGCAGGGATGCGTGTGGAGGGGTGCGTGTGGAGGGATGCGTGTGGAGGGGTGCGTGTGGAGGGATGCGTGTGGAGGGGTGCGTGTGGAGGGGTGCGTGTGGAGGGATGCGTGTGGAGGGGTGCGTGTGGAGGGATGCGTGTGGAGGGATGCGTGTGGAGGGGTGCATGTGCAGGGATGCGTGTGGAGCGGTGCGTGTGGAGGGATGCGTGTGGAGCGGTGCGTGTGGAGGGATGCGTGTGGAGGGATGCGTGTGGAGAGGTGTGTGTGGAGGGATGCGTGTGGAGGGATGCGTGTGGAGGGATGCGTGTGGAGCGGTGCGTGTGGAGGGGTGCGTGTGGAGGGGTGCGTGTGGAGCGGTGCGTGTGGAGGGATGCGTGTGGAGCGGTGCGTGTGGAGCGGTGCGTGTGGAGGGATGCGTGTGGAGCGGTGCGTGTGGAGGGATGCGTGTGGAGGGATGCGTGTGGAGGGGTGCGTGTGGAGGGGTGCATCTCAAGAGGATTCTTCTAAAGAATATGAGATTGAACCAGTGATGTCAGAGCCGTGCGGTAACAGGAAGTGACAACACAAGCCAAACATGTCAAGTGTGTGAGTCTGTGTGTGTGTGTGTGTGTGTGTGTGTGTGTGTGTGTGTGTGTGTGTGTGTGTGTGTGTGTGTGTGTGTGTGTGTGTGTGTGTGTGTGTGTGTGTGTGTGAGTAAGTGTGTGAGTCTGTGTGTGTGAGTGTGTGTGTGTGAGTGTGTGTGTGTGTGTGTGTGTGTGTGTGTGTGTGTGATGGGTAGGTTTAGGGGCAGTGTGTGTGTGTGTGTGTGTGTGTGTGTGATGGGTAGGTTTAGGGGCAGGGGAAGTGTGTGTGTGTGTGTGTGTGTGTGTGTGTGTGTGTGATGGGTAGTTTTAGGGCCAGTGTGTGTGTGTGTGTGTGTGTGTGTGTGTGTGTGTGTGTGTGTGTGTGTGTGTGTGTGTGTGTGTGTGTGTGTGATGGATAGGTTTAGGGGCAGGGGAAGTGTGTGTGTGTGTGTGTGATGGGTAGGTTTAGGGGCAGGGGAAGTGTGTGTGTGTGTGTGTGTGTGTGTGTGTGTGTGTGTGTGTGTGTGTGTGTGTGTGTGTGTGTGTGTGTGTGTGTGTGATGGGTAGTTTTAGGGTCAGTGTAGGGGGATATAATATACGGTTTGTACAATATAAAAACCATTACGCCTATGGAAAGTCCCCAAAAAACATGAAAACCCGACGTGTGTGTGTGTGTGTGTGAGGAGATGCTTGAGTGAGGGTTTCACCTGCTTCCATTCGTCCGCATCTGTCTCCAGAGCCTCAGGCTGCGAGTGGGACGACAGACTGAGACCGGCCAGGCGTCGCCTCTCTCTCAGCTCCTCCTCGACGGACCGTCCTGCCGGCCCCGCCCCCGAGTGCACCGAGTGCCGCTGGAGCTCCTGCCTGAGTCGCACAGGCCCGCCGTGGGTCAGAGACTGGACCCTCCTCCGTCCGGCGCTGGCGTCCTCATCATCTCCGTCTGGGTCCAGAGCCGCGGACGCCTCTCTCCTCTTCAGGGGCCGGAGGGCCGACACGAACTGAGGGAACACAGGAGAATGACTGACAGCATCCCTCCACCCGTCTCACACTCCTGCAGAAGCGCCTCCTACTAGAGCCCTGCGCGGGACTGTTTTCTTCATCCCGCTCCCGCCCGCACCCGCCGAATTTCTGACCATTACCGCCCGCTCCCGCAACGTATGTGTTACACTCCCGCCCGCACCCGCAAAACTCCGAGAATTTATTCCCGCACAATAATAGAGATGCATTGATTTTGTGTCTTCTCCCGTCCCGCAGGGGAAAAAAAAACACGTATTTGTATTGATATTATTAAAGAGATTCATGGGGTTGTTTGTTTCGTTTCCCTGGCCTGCATGTAAAAAAAAAAAAAAGACAAATACATTCAAATATAATTTCGTTTTTATCAAAAACTTTGCACATAAAAATAGACTGCTTTGCAAAACAGAAAACAGAAAACCAGATTGAGAAACAAAAAACAGATCCCAATTCCGTCGAACGTGACCGACTGAAAGGAAACCTGAGAAAACATGCTTCAACAGAACGCATTGTGAACACAAAATAGCAAACGGACATTTAGAAACAATCCATTTCCACTCACTAAACTTCTATGTATTGTTTGTCAAAAACACCAAACAGTCAACTTGACCTGCAGGGAGTGCTGAGCGTTTTTGGTGAGGTATGATGTATTTGCCAGCTGCGCAATATGTGGATACATATAACGTTATACCGCATGATTTTGCCTACCAAAACAATTGAGAAACTTCTCCAAATGTCAGACTTTCCTTGCTTAGCTTTTGTGCTGTAAATACCTCGTTTGAGGTTCTTTTCTACATCATCTATTGACATCTTCTCCATCATGTCGTTAGGCAACCTCCCTATCCCGCCGATTCCCGCTGTGTTTTTTTTAGCCGCCCATTCCCGCCCGCAGCAAAATTCAAACCGCCCGCTCCCGCGAGATTTACGTTGGGTCCCGCGGGACCCGGCGGGACTCAATCCCAATGCAGCCCTCTACCTCCTACCCTCTGCCGGTCCAGCCTGGAGATCAGATTCAGGTCCGTCTTGTCAGAAATGCCCCCGTGGAGAACCAGAACCTTCTGGTCGATGACCGTGGCCAGCGGCAGACAGCTGAAGATCTTCTGCAGAAGCTTGAGGATCATCCTCCCATGAACCTGTGAGGACAGAGGAAAGCCTCACAGCAGAACCGCTTCATCTGAGCTTCTGTCACATCAGAAACTTAAGCTCTGGGACCATTTTTGGGGATTTCAGATTTCAGATGTGTCTGACCCAAATGTAAAAGCGTCCCACACACACACACACAGTGTCTCTAAACACACAATACTGCTGTCATTCTACAGGAAAGTTTCCCTCTGAAGTTTCATAAAGCACTACTAAAGTGATAAACATGTGAGTATGTGTTGTCTGAGCTGTGATAACCCTCCCAAAAAAGAGGCGATTTTAGATTGTTTTGGTTATAAACTCATTGTTGAAAGTGTGTAATTCAGGCCCTGTGAGCTCTAGCACCCTGCAGACAGTTCCGGCTGTAAACACTAGATTACAGAAAACACTGGAGAAAAGAGTTTAGTCTGGATCATGTGGATCATGCAAGATTTATTCAAATGAATCTAAATGGAGGAATGTGACCTTTTTTAATGTCATATCCAGTGGTATAAATGCAACATCCTAGTGTTTGCTGCCATCTGCTGGAAACAGCTGGAACTGTCTTGTGCACAACACGCACAACCTTGAGGCGGATGGGCTACAACAGCAGAAGACCCCACCGGGGACCACTCATCTCCACTACAAATAGGAAAAATAGGCTACTATTTGCACAAGCTCACCAAAATTGGACAGTTGAAGACTGGAAAAATGTTGCCTGGTCTGATGAGTCTGGATTTCTGTTGAGACATTCAGATGGTAGGGGTTGACATAAAAAAGATCACAATCCTCCATCTAGATTAATTTGTATAAATCTTGCACACATGATCCACATGATCCAGACTAAACTCTTTTCTCCAGTGTTTTCTGTAATCTAGTGTTTACAGCCGGAATTGTCTGCAGGGTGCTAGAGCTCACAGGGCCTGAATTACACACTTTCAACAATGAGTTTATAACCAAACAATCTAAAAGCGTCTCTTTTTGGGGGTTATTACAGCCCAGACAACATATACTCACAAGTTTAAAGCTTTAGCAGTGCTTTGTGCTTTGTGTGTGTGTGCTTTGTGTGTGTGTGTATGTGTGTGTGCTTTGTGTGTGTGTGTGTGTGTGTGTGTGTGTGTGTGTGTGTGTGTGTGTGTGTGTGTGTGTGTGTGTGTGTGTGTGTGTGTGTGTGGTGGGTGTGTGTGGGTGTGTCTGGGTGTGTGTTGTGTTGGGGGAAGCTTTTACATTTGGGTCGGACAAATCCAGGCGGAAATGGTCCCAGAGTAATTTAGTGTAAATAAGTGACTTTGTGTAAAACAAATGCCAAAGTGATGCACATCTCCAGAAAGCAGAGACTCTAAGCTTTCAGATGACCACATATGAGGTCAGAGGTCAGACATTTAACATCTACAGTATATACTTGATGATGTCATTCCAGACCCTGATCAGGGCCCTTGGAGTTGAAGAGGTTAAGGTTCCTCCTCATTGATTACAATAACTATAAGGTTTTAATAATCGTTAGGGTTAGGAATAGAGAAGCCACAGCGGTAAACACAGCGAATAAACACAGCGTCATCATCCGCTGGCATGGAGCTGTGTGTGTGAATCCTCTTAGAGCAGGTGTGTGTGATCCCACTCCTGCAGAGTTTAGCTCTAATCCTAATTAAACCAAACTCAACCCGCTAACACAGGTCTTCGGGATCCCTGGAAACTTCCAGGCCAGTGTGTTTTCTGGAGCAGGACCGGACTGGACAGCCCTCAAACACGACGACTGTATGTTATACTACGGGCTAATGAATGCTTGAATCCGATTGGCTGATTTTATTATATTTCCAGGGGAACGCACGGTTAAAGTAGTTCCAGCGGGTTTTGACTGCATATCCCTCCGCCAAATGTCTTTACAGCCGACAGCGGCGACAGAACTGAAACCCACAGCGACACTGAACAAGCAGGAAATACAGTAAACAATAGGGTCAAAACCACAAGTGTTTCCATGTTTTTCCGACAAAATTACGTTTAATTATGAACGAAACGTAAGAAAGTAGCGTTTTAGGGCGTTTTCACACCTGAAAGTCTGAACCAATGTCTGAACCGAAGTTCATGTTTTGATTCATTTTATACATTCGGTTAGTTTTGGTTTGTTTTCACATTGCCATCATGCGAGCGCACTAAAGAACTTTACATGACACACGCGTGTCCACTCGTCATCATCATGTGAGATCACTAAAGAACTTTACATGACACACGCGTGTCCACTCGTCATCATCATGTGAGCGCACTAAAGAACTGTACATGACACACGCGTGTCCACTCGTCATCATCATGTGAGCGCACTAAAGAATTGTACATGACACACGCGTGTCCACTCGTCATCATCATGTGGGCGCACTAAAGAACTGCACATGACACACGCGTCCACTCGTCATCATCATGTGAGCGCACTAAAGAACTGTACATGACACACGCGTCCACTCGTCATCATCATGTGAGCGCACTAAAGAACTGTACATGACACACGCGTGTCCACTCGTCATCATCATCATGTGAGCGCACTAAAGAACTGCACATGACACACGCGTCCACTCGTCATCATCATGTGGGCGCACTAAAGAACTGTACATGACACACGCGTCCACTCGTCATCATCATGTGAGCTCACTATTGAACTGCACATGACACACTCGTGTCCACTCGTCATCATCATGTGAGCGCACTAAAGAACTATACATGACACACGCGTGTCCACTCGTCATCATCATGCGAGCGCACTAAAGAACTGCACATGACACACGCGTGTCCACTCGTCATCATCATGTGGGCGCACTAAAGAACTGTACATGACACACGCGTGTCCACTCGTCATCATCATGTGAGATCACTAAAGAACTGCACATGACACACGCGTGTCCACTCGTCATCATCATGTGAGCGCACTAAAGAACTATACATGACACACGCGTGTCCACTCGTCATCATCATGCGAGCGCACTAAAGAACTGCACATGACACACGCGTGTCCACTCGTCATCATCATGTGGGCGCACTAAAGAACTGCACATGACACACGCGTCCACTCGTCATCATCATGTGAGCGCACTAAAGAACTGTACATGACACACGCGTCCACTCGTCATCATCATGTGAGCGCACTAAAGAACTGTACATGACACACGCGTGTCCACTCGTCATCATCATCATGTGAGCGCACTAAAGAACTGCACATGACACACGCGTCCACTCGTCATCATCATGTGAGCGCACTAAAGAACTGTACATGACACACGCGTCCACTCGTCATCATCATGTGAGCGCACTAAAGAACTGTACATGACACACGCGTCCACTCGTCATCATCATGTGAGCTCACTATTGAACTGCACATGACACACTCGTGTCCACTCGTCATCATCATGTGAGCGCACTAAAGAACTATACATGACACACGCGTGTCCACTCGTCATCATCATGCGAGCGCACTAAAGAACTGCACATGACACACGCGTGTCCACTCGTCATCATCATGTGAGATCACTAAAGAACTGCACATGACACACGCGTGTCCACTCGTCATCATCATGTGAGCGCACTAAAGAACTGCACATGACACACGCGTGTCCACTCGTCATCATCATGTGAGCGCACTAAAGAACTGCACATGACACACGCGTGTCCACTCGTCATCATCATGTGAGCGCACTAAAGAAATGCACTTGACACACGCGTGTCCACTTGTCATCATCATGTGAGCGCACTAAAGAACTTTACATGACACACGCGTGTCCACTCGTCATCATCATGTGGGCGCACTAAAGAACTGCACATGACACACGCGTGTCCACTCGTCATCATCATGTGGGCGCACTAAAGAACTGCACATGACACACGCGTGTCCACTCGTCAGCATCATGTGGGCGCACTAAAGAACTGCACATGACACACGCGTGTCCACTCGTCATCATCTTGTGGGCGCACTAAAGAACTGCACATGACACATGCGTGTCCACTCGTCATCATCATGTGGGCGCACTAAAGAACTGCACTTGACACACGCGTGTCCACTCGTCATCATCATGTGGGCGCACTAAAGAACTGCACATGACACACGCGTGTCCACTCGTCATCATCATGTGGGCGCACTAAAGAACTGCACTTGACACACGCGTGTCCACTCGTCATCATCATGTGGGCGCACTAAAGAACTGCACTTGACACACGCGTGTCCACTCGTCATCATCATGTGGGCGCACTTAAGAACTGCACATGACACACGCGTGTCCACTCGTCTTCATCATGTGAGCGGCATCTGGACATTGATTGCTTTGTAAACAGACGTGCGTCTTTGACAAGAGTGAATGAATGGACTCATATCGTTGCCACTATTGAACAGTCGCATTGCTGGACTATTTTCTTTTCGTTATGTTTAAAAGTGGACATTTCAAGCTTTATATTCACATATTTCTCATGTTTGGGAGACGAGTAGCTTCGGTTTATTTGAGACGCTCCAGTTCATGTGTAAAGCATGTGATCGCTCCCGCGATTATGGTCTGCTATAGACTATTTGCTTCTTATTTATTAAATCCAGGCAATTATCTGATGAAACGTTGATTAAAATTAAGATACAATTTATACAAAACGAAATTCACATTAAAGAAAGGCTTTCTACGCAAAATCATACAACATTTCTTTCAAAATTATTTCTAACCTTCTGTCTTCTGACATATTGCGCATCTTTTAACTTTTCATAATCAATGTAGCCTAGATGAAATTTAAAAATAACATTATAATATTTAAACATAAACAGGAACTTCCTGTAAATGCTCTGAGAGTCTGAACTGTGCAGAAAATGCTTTCACACTAGAAACTAACCGAACCTTTGTTCAGTTTGACGGCCTCTTTTCATCAGACCAGATTTTGTCTGTTTGTTCCGGACTGTGGTCAGGGGAGGTTTCACACCGGTCATTTTGATTCAAACTGACTTTTTGAACTGAAAAGTCAGAAAATCCAGACCAAACAAGGCAGGTGTGAAAACACCCTTAAAGACAAAACCTGACTAATGTCCTGAAATAAATCATCTGAAGAGTTTTGAGGTGTGGTGACTGCAGAATAAGCGGAATATAATACACCGCAGGTGTGTGTTCGTTTCCTAATAATTCAACGGCCCGGAGTGAATTATTCCTTCCATCGCCCACACCAGCGGACTGTGCTCCAGCTCTTTAAAGCAGGAGCGGTTCTGATTGGGTCACTCACCTGATATTTCCCCAGAACCTCCTTAGTGAAGCCATATCTGCAGGAACAAAAGTGTCCATCTTACAATCTGGTGTAGGACACACACTCCTGCACATGTGTGGGTGTAGATCTGCACCTCAGGTTCACGATGTGGTCCTCGTGGTTTCCTCTGTTCAGGTGCACATCCTGCGGATACAGCAACAGGAAGGCGAACAGAACCAGCAGAATCTCCATCGACTCTTTCCCTCGGTCCACAAAGTCTCCGTTGAAGACGTACGGCGTCTCCGGCGAGGGGAAGCCGTTCTGGTGGTGAACACACAGCGGTCAGTGCCACTCTCACTCCTCACTCTCACTCCTCACTCTCACTCCTCACACTCACTCCTCACTCTCACTCCTCACTCTCACTCCTCACTCTCACTCCTCACTCTCACTCCTCACTCTCACTCCTCACTCTCACTCCTCACTCCTCACTCCCCACTCTCACTCTCACTCCCCACTCCCCACTCTCACTCCTCACTCTCACTCCTCACTCTCACTCCCCACTCTCACTCCTCACACTCACTCCTCACTCTCACTCTCACTCCTCACTCTCACTCCTCACTCCCCACTCTCACTCCCCACTCTCACTCCTCACTCTCACTCCTCACTCTCCTGCACTGCCACACGCAAACACCCTGAGCGGGACATCAGAGTCCACTGACCTTGTAGAAGACCAGCAGCAGATCCTCCAGATGGCCGTGTAGGTCTCCTGTGAGGAGTGAGAGTGAGAGTGAGGAGTGAGAGTGAAGAGTGAGAGTGGGGAGTGGGGAGTGAGAGTGAGTGAGGAGTGAGTGTGAGGAGTGGGAGTGAGGAGTGAGAGTGAAGAGTGAGAGTGAGGAGTGAGAGTGAGAGTGAGGAGTGGGAGTGAGGAGTGAGAGTGGGGAGTGAGAGTGAGGAGTGAGAGTGGGGACTGGGGAGTGAGGAGGGAGGAGTGATTAGGGAGGGTGAGGAGTGGGGAGTGAGGGTGAGAGTGGAGAGTGAGGGTGAGAGTGAGGAGTGAGAGTGGGGACTGGGGAGTGATGAGGGAGGGTGAGGAGTAGATAGTAAGGGTGAAAGTGAGAAGTGAGAGTGAGAGTGAGGAGTGAGGGTGAGAGTGAGGAGTGAGAGTGAGGAGTGGGGACTGGGGAGTGAGGAGTGAGGAGTGAGAGTGAGGAGTGAGTGCTCTCACCACAGATGGTGATTTCTCTGTGTTTGCAGGTGGACACGCGACTGATGTTGGGCATCAAGCGCAGGAGCGTCCACGTCTTGCCCAGCAGCTGCAGGACATACCTCGCGTGAAGCTTCTGCAGACAGACAGACACACAGACAGACGGAGAGACAGACGGAGAGACAGACAGAAAGAGAGAGAGACAGACAGACAGACAGACAGACAGAGAGAGACTTAAAGACAGTAAGGTCTTGTCATTGTCAGATGAAGACTTCAGTTCCCCGGTTCTGTGCTGAATCTGATGCCTGTACTTGTTTGTTCTTGAAGGCCTCCACCAGCTCAGTGACGCTGGAGATGGTCAGTGGGAAGGAGAGATGTGGGCCGCTGTACAGATCTGGAACCTCGATGTTCTTGTAACAGAACTGTCTCTCCCACTCCACGTCCTGCAGCGCGTCGCTCTCGCGGAACATCTGAGAGACCAGATTCCCTGAGAGAGGTGGGCGGAGTTACGACCGCTTCATCAGACCACACTCACTGAAGAGCTGGAGAAGTTCTTACTTTGGCTGCTGGCAGAGGTGAAATGATCCATCAGGTAACCGAAGAAATTATACAGCTGCAGAGACACACACAGCACACGCGTGTAAAGATGCAGAACACGGGAAGGTTGTGGTCATTTATGGCTTGAGACAGCAAGAACCCGCTTGTGTGTTCACCTTGATGTGATCCTGCTGGCCGGAATACTCTATAGACTGAAAGATGTTCCAGGAGCAGCGGCGGCGCATCTCCAGCCGCGCCACATTCAGACGATACCAGCGCTGGATGAGCAGAGCCGCCCGCATCGCTGAGAGACAGACAGGCGGAGGGACAGACAGACAGGCGCAGGGAGAGACAGACAGGCGGAGGGAGAGACAGGCGGAGGGAGAGACAAACAAGCGGAGGGAGAGACAGACAGACAGGCGGAGGGAGAAACAGGCGGAGGGACGGACAGACAGACGGAGACACAGTCAGACAGACGGAGAGATGGACAGACAGACGGAGAGATGGACAGACGGCGAGATGGACAGACAGACGGAGACACAGTCAGACAGACGGAGAGATGGACAGACGGCGAGATGGACAGACCGACGGAGAGACGGACAGACAGACGGAGAGACGGACAGACAGACGGAGACACAGTCAGACAGACGGAGAGATGGACAGACAGGCAGAGAGATGGACAAGACGGACAGATAGAGAGACAGGCAGGCGGAGAGACAGATGGACAGACAGATGGAGAGATGGACAGACAGACGGACAGATGGACAGACAGACGCAGAGACGGACAGACAGACCGAGACACAGTCAGACAGACGGAGAGATGGACAGACAGACGGAGAGATGGACAGACAGACGGAGAGATGGACAGACAGACGGAGAGATGGACAGACAGACGGAGAGATGGACAGACGGCGAGACGGACAGACAGACAGACGGAGAGACGGACAGACAGACGGACAGACAGATGGAGAGATGGACAGACGGCGAGATGGACAGACAGACGGAGACACAATCAGACAGGCGGAGAGATGGACAGACAGACGGAGAGATGGACAGACGGCGATACGGACAGACAGACGGAGAGACGGAGAGACGGACAGACAGACGGACAGACAGATGGAGAGATGGACAGACGGCGAGATGGACAGACAGACGGAGACACAATCAGACAGGCGGAGAGATGGACAGACAGACGGAGAGATGGACAGATGGCGAGACGGACAGACAGACAAAGACACAATCAGACAGACGGAGAGATGGACAGACGGCGAGACGGACAGACAGACGGAGACACAATCAGACAGACGGAGAGATGGACAGATGGCGAGACAGACGGAGAGACGGACAGACAGATGGAGGGATGGACAGACGGCGAGATGGACAGACAGACGGAGACACAATCAGACAGACGGAGAGATGGACAGACGGCGAGACGGACAGACAGATGGACAGACGGAGAGATGGACAGACAGATGGAGAGACGGACAGACAGATGGAGAGATGGACAGACGGCGAGATGGACAGACGGCGAGATGGACAGACAGACAGAGAGATGGACAGACGGCGAGACGGACAGACAGACGGAGAGATGGACAGACGGCGAGATGGACAGACGGCGAGACGGACAGACAGACGGAGAGATGGACAGATGGAGAGATGGACAGACGGCGAGATGGACAGACGGCGAGACGGACAGACAGACGGAGAGAAGAACAGATGGAGAGATGGACAGACGGCGAGACGGACAGACAGACGGAGACACAATCAGACAGACGGCGAGATGGACAGACGGCGAGATGGACAGACAGACAGAGAGATGGACAGACGGCGAGACGGACAGACAGACGGAGAGATGGACAGACGGCGAGATGGACAGACGGCGAGACGGACAGACAGACGGAGAGAAGAACAGATGGAGAGATGGACAGACGGCGAGATGGACAGACAGACGGAGACACAATCAGACAGACGGCGAGATGGACAGACAGACGGAGACACAATCAGACAGACGGTGAGATGGACAGACGGCGAGACGGACAGACAGACGGAGACAAAATCAGACAGACGGCGAGACGGACAGACAGACGGAGAGATGGACAGATGGAGAGATGGACAGACGGCGAGATGGACAGACAGACGGAGACACAATCAGACAGACGGCGAGATGGACAGACAGACGGAGACACAATCAGACAGACGGAGAGATGGACAGACGGCGAGACGGACAGACAGACGGAGACACAATCAGACAGACGGAGCGATGGACAGACGGCGAGACGGACAGACAGACGGCGAGACGGAGAGAGAGATGGAGGGATGGACAGATGGCGAGATGGACAGACAGCGAGACGGACAGACAGACGGAGAGATGGACAGACAGACGGAGACACAATCAGACAGATGGAGAGATGGAGAGATGGACAGACGGCGAGACGGACAGACAGACGGAGACACAATCAGACAGATGGAGGGATGGACAGACGGCGAGATGGACAGACAGACGGAGACACAATCAGACAGACGGAGAGATGGACAGACGGCGAGACGGACAGACAGACGGAGACAAAATCAGACAGACGGAGAGATGGACAGACGGCGAGACGGACAGACAGATGGAGGGATGGACAGCCGGCGAGATGAACAGACATACGGAGACACAATCAGACAGACGGAGAGATGGACAGACAGACGGAGAGATGGACAGACGCGAGATGGACAGACAGATGGAGAGATGGACAGACGGAGAGATGGACAGACGGAGAGACGGACAGACAGACGGAGAGATGGACAGACGGCGAGATGGACAGACAGACGGAGAGATGGACAGACGCGAGATGGACAGACAGACGGAGAGACGGACAGACAGATGGAGAGATGGACAGACGGCGAGATGGACAGACAGATGGAGAGATGGACAGACGGCGAGATGGACAGACAGACGGAGAGATGGACAGACGGCGAGACGGACAGACAGATGGAGAGATGGACAGACGGCGAGACGGACAGACAGACGGAGAGATGGACAGACGCGAGATGGACAGACAGACGGAGACACAATCAGACAGACGGCGAGATGGACAGACGGCGAGACGGACAGACAGATGGAGAGATGGACAGACGGCGAGATGGACAGACAGATGGAGAGATTGACAGACGGCGAGATAGACAGACAGACGGAGACACAATCAGACAGACGGCGAGATGGACAGACGGCGAGACGGACAGACAGATGGAGAGATGGACAGACGGAGAGATGGACAGACAGACGGAGAGACGGACAGACGGCGAGATGGACAGACAGATGGAGAGATGGACAGACGGCGAGATGGACAGACAGATGGAGAGATTGACAGACGGCGAGATAGACAGACAGACGGAGAGATGGACAGACGGCGAGATGGACAGACAGACGGAGAGATGGACAGACAGATGGAGAGATGGACAGACGGCGAGATGGACAGACAGATGGAGAGATGGACAGACGGCGAGATGGACAGACAGATGGAGAGATGGACAGACGGCGAGATGGACAGACAGACGGAGAGATGGACAGACGGCGAGATGGACAGACAGACGGAGAGATTGACAGACGGCGAGATAGACAGACAGACGGAGAGATGGACAGATAGATGGAGAGATGGACAGACGGCGAGATGGACAGACAGATGGAGAGATTGACAGACGGCGAGATGGACAGACAGATGGAGAGATTGACAGACGGCGAGATGGACAGACAGACGGAGAGATGGACAGATAGATGGAGAGATGGACAGACGGCGAGATGGACAGACAGACGGAGAGATGGACAGATAGATGGAGAGATGGACAGACGGCGAGATGGACAGACAGATGGAGAGATTGACAGACGGCGAGATAGACAGACAGACGGAGAGATGGACAGATAGATGGAGAGATGGACAGACGGCGAGACGGACAGATAGATGGAGAGATGGACAGACGGCGAGATGGACAGACAGACGGAGAGATGGACAGACGGCGAGACGGACAGACAGATGGAGAGATGGACAGACGGCGAGATGGACAGACAGATGGAGAGATTGACAGACGGCGAGATAGACAGACAGACAGAGACACAATCAGACAGACGGCGAGATGGACAGACGGCGAGACGGACAGACAGATGGAGAGATGGACAGACGGAGAGATGGACAGACAGACGGAGAGACGGACAGACAGACGGCGAGACGGACAGACAGATGGAGAGATGGACAGACAGAGAGATGGACAGACAGATGGAGAGATTGACAGACAGACGGAGAGACGGACAGACAGATGGACAGATGGAGAGATGGACAGACGGCGAGATGGACAGACAGACGGAGACACAATCAGACAGACGGCGAGATGGACAGACAGACGGAGACACAATCAGACAGACGGTGAGATGGACAGACGGCGAGACGGACAGACAGACGGAGACAAAATCAGACAGACGGCGAGACGGACAGACAGACGGAGAGATGGACAGATGGAGAGATGGACAGACGGCGAGATGGACAGACAGACGGAGACACAATCAGACAGACGGCGAGATGGACAGACAGACGGAGACACAATCAGACAGACGGAGAGATGGACAGACGGCGAGACGGACAGACAGACGGAGACACAATCAGACAGACGGAGCGATGGACAGACGGCGAGACGGACAGACAGACGGCGAGACGGAGAGAGAGATGGAGGGATGGACAGATGGCGAGATGGACAGACAGCGAGACGGACAGACAGACGGAGAGATGGACAGACAGACGGAGACACAATCAGACAGATGGAGAGATGGAGAGATGGACAGACGGCGAGACGGACAGACAGACGGAGACACAATCAGACAGATGGAGGGATGGACAGACGGCGAGATGGACAGACAGACGGAGACACAATCAGACAGACGGAGAGATGGACAGACAGCGAGACGGACAGACAGACGGAGACAAAATCAGACAGACGGAGAGATGGACAGACGGCGAGACGGACAGACAGATGGAGGGATGGACAGCCGGCGAGATGAACAGACATACGGAGACACAATCAGACGGCGAGATGGACAGACAGACGGAGAGATGGACAGACGCGAGATGGACAGACAGACGGAGAGACGGACAGACAGATGGAGAGATGGACAGACGGCGAGATGGACAGACAGATGGAGAGATGGACAGACGGCGAGATGGACAGACAGACGGAGAGATGGACAGACGGCGAGACGGACAGACAGATGGAGAGATGGACAGACGGCGAGACGGACAGACAGATGGAGAGATGGACAGACGCGAGATGGACAGACAGACGGAGACACAATCAGACAGACGGCGAGATGGACAGACGGCGAGACGGACAGACAGATGGAGAGATGGACAGACAGCGAGATGGACAGACAGATGGAGAGATTGACAGACGGCGAGATAGACAGACAGACGGAGACACAATCAGACAGACGGCGAGATGGACAGACGGCGAGACGGACAGACAGATGGAGAGATGGACAGACGGAGAGATGGACAGACAGACGGAGAGACGGACAGACGGCGAGATGGACAGACAGATGGAGAGATGGACAGACGGCGAGATGGACAGACAGATGGAGAGATTGACAGACGGCGAGATAGACAGACAGACGGAGAGATGGACAGATAGATGGAGAGATGGACAGACGGCGAGATGGACAGACAGACGGAGAGATGGACAGACGGCGAGATGGACAGACAGACGGAGAGATTGACAGACGGCGAGATAGACAGACAGACGGAGAGATGGACAGATAGATGGAGAGATGGACAGACGGCGAGATGGACAGACAGATGGAGAGATTGACAGACGGCGAGATGGACAGACAGATGGAGAGATTGACAGACGGCGAGATGGACAGACAGACGGAGAGATGGACAGATAGATGGAGAGATGGACAGACGGCGAGATGGACAGACAGACGGAGAGATGGACAGATAGATGGAGAGATGGACAGACGGCGAGATGGACAGACAGATGGAGAGATTGACAGACGGCGAGATAGACAGACAGACGGAGAGATGGACAGATAGATGGAGAGATGGACAGACGGCGAGACGGACAGATAGATGGAGAGATGGACAGACGGCGAGATGGACAGACGGCGAGACGGACAGATAGATGGAGAGATGGACAGACGGCGAGATGGACAGACAGACGGAGAGATGGACAGACGGCGAGACGGACAGACAGATGGAGAGATGGACAGACGGCGAGATGGACAGACAGATGGAGAGATTGACAGACGGCGAGATAGACAGACAGACAGAGACACAATCAGACAGACGGCGAGATGGACAGACGGCGAGACGGACAGACAGATGGAGAGATGGACAGACGGAGAGATGGACAGACAGACGGAGAGACGGACAGACAGACGGCGAGACGGACAGACAGATGGAGAGATGGACAGACAGAGAGATGGACAGACAGATGGAGAGATTGACAGACAGACGGAGAGACGGACAGACAGATGGACAGATGGAGAGATGGACAGACGGCGAGATGGACAGACAGACGGAGAGATGGACAGACGGCGAGATGGACAGACAGACGGAGAGACGGACAGACAGATGGAGAGATGGACAGACGGCGAGATGGACAGACAGATGGAGAGATGGACAGATGGTGAGACGGAGAGACAGATGGAGAGATTGACAGACGGCGAGATGGACAGACAGACGGAGACACAATCAGACAGACGGCGAGATGGACAGACAGACGGAGACACAATCAGACAGATGGAGAGATGGACAGACGGCGAGACGGACAGACAGACGGAGACACAATCAGACAGACGGCGAGACGGACAGACAGACAGAGACACAATCAGACAGACGGAGAGATGGAGAGACGGCGAGACGGACAGACAGACAGAGACACAATCAGACAGATGGAGAGATGGACAGATGGCGAGACGGACAGACAGACGGAGAGATGGACAGACGGCGAGATGGACAGACAGACGGAGACACAATCAAACAGACGGCGAGATGGACAGACAGACGGAGACACAATCAGACAGATGGAGAGATGGACAGACGGCGAGACGGACAGACAGACGGAGAGATGGACAGACGGCGAGATGGACAGACGCGAGATGGACAGACAGACGGAGAGACGGACAGACAGATGGAGAGATGGACAGACAGACGGAGACACAATCAGACAGATGGAGAGATGGACAGACGGCGAGACGGACAGACAGACGGAGACACAATCAGACAGACGGCGAGACGGACAGACAGACAGAGACACAATCAGACAGACGGAGAGATGGAGAGACGGCGAGACGGACAGACAGACAGAGACACAATCAGACAGATGGAGAGATGGACAGATGGCGAGACGGACAGACAGACGGAGAGATGGACAGACGGCGAGATGGACAGACAGACGGAGACACAATCAAACAGACGGCGAGATGGACAGACAGACGGAGACACAATCAGACAGATGGAGAGATGGACAGACGGCGAGACGGACAGACAGACGGAGAGATGGACAGACGGCGAGATGGACAGACGCGAGATGGACAGACAGACGGAGAGACGGACAGACAGATGGAGAGATGGACAGACGGCGAGATGGACAGACAGATGGAGAGATGGACAGACGGCGAGATGGACAGACAGACGGAGAGATGGACAGATGGCGAGACGGACAGACAGATGGAGAGATGGACAGACGGCGAGACGGACAGACAGATGGAGAGATTGACAGACGGCGAGATAGACAGACAGACGGAGACACAATCAGACAGACGGCGAGATGGACAGACGGCGAGACGGACAGACAGATGGAGAGATGGACAGACGGAGAGATGGACAGACAGACGGAGAGATGGACAGACAGACGGAGAGATGGACAGACGGCGAGACGGACAGACAGATGGAGAGATGGACAGATGGAGAGATGGACAGACAGATGGAGAGATGGACAGACAGACGGAGAGACAGACAGACAGATGGACAGATGGAGAGATGGACAAACGGCGAGATGGACAGACAGACGGAGAGATGGACAGACGGCGAGATGGACAGACAGACGGAGAGACGGACAGACAGATGGAGAGATGGACAGACGGCGAGATGGACAGACAGATGGAGAGATTGACAGACGGCGAGATGGACAGACAGACGGAGAGACGGACAGACAGATGGAGAGATGGACAGATGGCGAGACGGACAGACAGATGGAGAGATTGACAGACGGCGAGATGGACAGACAGACGGAGACACAATCAGACAGACGGCGAGATGGACAGACAGACGGAGACACAATCAGACAGATGGAGAG